>CAOGCB012142868.1:0-15928 GCA_948266635.1 Cnidoscolus chayamansa | reverse complement strand
GTTTCAAGAAGGATAAATTTACCAAATTATTTTGGGGGTCGGACAAGTTTGGAAAGTTTGATAAATTGATGACGTCAACAGATTATGACAAGTCAAATGGGCACAAAATTGCAAATCAATTGCCAAGTAGAGTTTAACGGGCCCATCGATTCAGGGAACTGAAAAACCCTAGGGTTTATAACAGAGAAGTTTGAATCAAACGTCTTTTATTCTTTCTGTTGAAGGGAGGGAAAGACAAGCCTGTCATTCTCTTTTCGTTTCTGTGGAAATGAGTGCAATTGAAAGCAGTTCAATGGACTCCCTAATCTTTTCTCTCTCAAACAGCTTTAAACAAGTCCCTTTGGCTGCTATCCCAGCAATGCTTGATTGCATTTTAACGTCCACAGGCTTATCTCCATCTTCGCTTTTCGCTTCCCTTCTTGATGCGTTCCCTGACCTCAACAAGGTAATTTTATCTCTTTTCTTGCAACTTCTTGAAGATATTAAAACATTCAATGTGGGCATTTGAGATTATTGGACTGGGACGAATCTCGTCCGTTCTTAAGGACAGTTGGTGCGCCCTAAGTTTTCTAAGTAAAGGCTTTTCCTTTTCTTGTAAGTTTAAGTGCTTGTTGTTCTTTTAATTGAAGTAGGGGAATATCTTTTCAAGAAAATGACGCAAGAATCCGCTGTGAAGAAATTATCTTTTCAAGAATCCGCAAGAATCGAAAGGACAAGCGAGTTGCGGTGGTGTTTGACCATTATTTAAATTGGTTGTTTAAGGTGTTTTTTTAGAAGGCATTTAGCGTTAGGTGGTGAAGCTTTGAATTCCATTCATTTAGCTCTGTTTTACAAGCAACTGAATGCAGGGTGTTCTGTTGTTCAAGTAATTTTCAGTTGGTTTTCTTTGATTTGGTAGAAATGCCATAAGGGGCACGTAAGTAATATATTAAGTAAAACAGAATGATAAAAAAAAGGGAGAAGCAGAAGCAAGTGTATCTTGCACCTTATTCTGAGAGAATTCAACTTATGCACTTACAAGTTGCTGGGAAAATGTAATAGTAATGACCAAAGCTAACAGTATTAAGATTATAGGCTCAATTAAGGTAATCTTATATAATAAATGAAGTTGTGTATGTGTTTCCCTCCCTGTCTTTCCCCTTTGTTTTTCTCATCAACTAAATGCGGGTTTACAGATTAAGTTCACACTTTAGTCTGTGTATTTATCATAGGATCTTATCAAGGAGAATACTGGTCAATATGACTATCTTCTGTCAATGCTAGGAGCACTTTGTCATCTTCTGAAGAAGCTTGGTGAGTAATGGTCCTTGGTTTCATCATAAATGTTAGTTTCATTTGTTTTCTCCTTCAGCATTGTACTTATTATATAAGATCTTACCATTACTGTTAAGTTCATTGAACGTTCCCTCTACACTTGATGAGCAAACATCTTTTTCACCAGCTTTACTGTCAAGAACTTGCAGGAAATGATACCTGATCTCGCACATTTCATCATACAAATAGGCATGAAATTCTTCATTTCAGTGGAGTAATTAATAATTAAAATTAAAAGACTATAACAATTTGCTACCAGTATGTTATAAAAGTCGATTGTCCCTTTCTTTCCTTTTTGAGATAACAATATTTGAAGTCCTAATTCCTAAATGTATAGTTGACAATTAAGTTATAAAAATTAAAGATTTTGATAACCAAGTTACCTATTTTAAAGTTACTCGCTGTTAATCATATGCATTAGTCAAATCTAGATTCCATTACTCAACAGTAAACTTTCTCCTTTTTTTTTTTTACATTTTAGTCCTACAACTTCTAGAAGTTTTCATTTTTACTTTTCTTTTATGCTTTTTTCCCTTCTTTTAGAAATACATCAGTAATAAAATTTATTCCCTCAAACAATAGATCGAAGAATTTCCACACCTAAGTCCTAAAATATTGTTTATTGTCGTTTTCTATGACAAATAACGATGACTCATGTGAGAAGATATTGCATAAAATACTTTTACTTAATTTTTGAAATATTATGATTTATTGTTTGAGGAAAGATATTTCTTAAAGAAAAAACAATTCTTTGTTGATTTAAAAGTTATTGTCTCTCACTTTCTTTCTTTCTTTCTTTTTTACTGATTCATTTGTTGTAAGAGCTAATTAGAAAAATGAAGACAAGAATATTAAAAAAGAAAAATGGTTATTTTAAAAACGCCTTAGGAATAAATATAAATGAAAAATAGAATCTTTATTGTTGATTAACAGACAACACTAGAGTAAGAGATTGCTTGTGCCTTCTGCAAAATTTTACTTTTGTTGCATTTGCATTTAATTCATTATTGATCATCATCAGCTTAACATCATTTTCATCACCATTAACATTGTTGGTATTATTGTTTGAACTTGGGCTGTTGATATGTAAGTGGAAAAGGTCTCTTTTATTAACATGTCTATCTTTTGCTGATTAGAATTTCTTTTCAGGGATTAATCCTAATACCCTTCATTCATTTATCTGGAAATGTTTTATTCCATTGATGAATATGGTTCATGCATTTGATCGTGAGATGGTTAACCAGGTAAAATGATCAGTGGCTGCCATATTACTGGTTCTTCATCATTTCACCTCTATCTACTTGTTGCTAACTGCTTTATTGCGTGCTTTGTCTGCTTCTGAACTTAGATTGCAGAGTCATTCTTTGATGTTGTGAGCTCAACTAATTCCTGGGGTGTTTTAGAAGAAACTTTGGTGCCTTTTTTTCTGAGATCAGCAGGTCTTTCTATGTGTATGCTTCAAAGTGCAGAATCAGATATCTTTGAATGGGATCAAGATTCAGTTTTGCAGGGTTTAAATGGCATGAAAGATGATTTGCATCTGGATAAAGAGTCCATGATGTCTATAACTGAATCTTTTCCGCTGTCCACATCATGCCATGTTTTAAGTTTAATACTCGATTCTGCTCTACAAAGTTTCCAGGCTGCTAAAAATGAAGAATCAATGTTGGAAAATGGTTCTTGTTATGCAGAAAAGCTGTTCATTAAATTACTTTGGGATCTATGTAATATAAGTGGGCGATTGTTCTCACAAAGTTTAGAACACCGGTCTTGTGTTATTGGCTTTCTTCTTCCAATCCTTTTCAAAGCTTTTGCTTCTCAACCCTTTTCAGAAATCTCAGTTCATGGGAGAACATGTGTTCTTTCTAGGTGATGATTCTACTAATCTACTTTGTCTAGTTGCATTATCTACTGTTTTATAGTTACCTGGAATATTTTCTAATTGCATGATTCTGTTTTTGCCTAATGAGTCAATTTGGTGGATTCCAGAAATATTTTCTTTAGGAATATATGGAAGTGCTGCAGATCACTGTTTTCTCTTGGACCTTTAGAGAGAAGAGATGCCTATCATGCACTTTCTCTATGCTTGTCCTTTTCCTCTTGTATGGAAGGATGTGAAAAGGCTGATGCAAGTGTTCAACCAGAAGAATTTGACATAAAAGCTGAAAAAGAGTTTTGGGATGCAATAAAAAGAGGCCTGGTGCTTGAGCATAACTTTTTTCACTATTGTTACCCACTGTGATACGCCTGTCAATTTAGCGGATCATAATGATGCTGAGTTTTTCTGTTTTTTTTTTTTTTTTAATTGCGTTGTCAGGTTGATGAGGAAAGCTTAGTGAGAAAGCAATCATTACATATATTGAAAAACATACTGCAAATAAGTGGAGGAAGCCAGAGCAACTCTTCTGTTTCAGAGAAGAAATCAGAAAAGAAACATTCAGTTCCTCCCGGTATGACAAAGAGGGCAATGTGGGCTGACAAGGAAGCTAAATCACTGGGCGTAGGGAAACTCTGTAGTTTGGTTGATTCTCCTTTAGACAGCCAGCAACAATGGGAGGCATTTATCCTTCTATATGAAATGCTTGGAGAGTATGGTACTCATCTGGTAGAAGCTGCTTGGGATCATCAGGTGCTTAATCAGCTTCTCATTTATGTCTTAAATTTATTCATGTTAAATCTCTTATCTGGATATATTCCACATCTCTCCTTTTTCCCCCCTATAGTGTGAAGAAGTCTTTGTTATAAACTCTCACTCTGCTACCCTGGAGAGAATGAGCAGTTGAATTGATCATTAGTTTATTTGCAAAGAATAGTTTTAAAGAAACATGTATGAAACATTGGGTGTTCCTATAATATGCTACATACGGCTAATTTAACAATGTGGATACTAACTACTAAAAGTTTCTTGCAGATAACCTTGTTGATTCAGTTTTCAGTTTCATGTGATAATTTTGCTAGCTCTGTTTGTCAAGGAGTTTGTCAAAATCAGATTGAAACTTTGGGTCAATTCTTCAGTTGGTTAACAATTTTATGGCAACTGGGTTTTCACCATGATAATCCCCAAGGTATTTGTGACTTTTTAGCATAACCTTGTGGTCAGTTTGATCAATTCTATGTGTCTTCTTTTTGCTCTTTCTGTTTTCATACAAGTTGCTCCCCCCTCCTTTCATTTTCTTGGGATGATTTCTCTTTGTTGTAGTGCAGTTAGGTGCTTGATCATGCAGTCATTTTTGGGCATTGAGTGGACAAAGTACGGTGACATTGCAAAATCAGTGCCAGAAAGTTTTATTCTTGGTCCATTACTTGAAGGATTAAATGACCCTGTGCACCACAAAGATTTTGGTTTGCTCCCAATTTAATAAGTCATGATTGATGATTTCACTAAGCATATATAGCTTGAAAATGTTATGATTCTATTTATGGGAGAATCTTATAAAATAGTTCTTTATAACATTTTGACTCTATTCTTTTTTAGATTTGGTAGGCTGGGATTTAAAGCCATTTGAAGCCTTCTGAGTTCTGACATAATTTATGTGAAAATGGTTGGCCTTTTATTATTTCTTACTATTCTTTTGGTGTGAAGTGAGCTGCTCAATTGGTTTGTACACACGTGCCGGAGAGAGAGATGAGAGAATAGAGGAATCAGTGAAATGCATAGGGAGTGGCATGCAACTGATTCATTTTTAATTTATGTGGATTATGGAGCAGTGGGATCAGTTGCATATTTCTTAGTTTGGGTATTCACTTTTTTTGATCATTTTGATATGACAATCTATTGTATTCCAAGTTGTAATCTTGTATCTGTTTATATAAAAGAAAAAATTGGGATTCGTTGTGGATTGCTTAGCTATTAAAGTGATTGAACCTTCTGAGTTGGCATATAGAATAAGTTGAGTAGCTTGTTATGCCCCCAATAGAACGGGTTGTATAACCTTGTTATGCCTTTATTAGAGAGGCGGAGAGCTCTCTTTAAAGTCTTCATATTTCCATTTGAATCTACAATATTGAGAGGGATGATGGGGTATAAGCTCTCTAAACTTTCAGTCAATTGCCAAGATAGGAATTCTTTATAGTTGAGCCAGCTAAATTTAATCCTTTTTTCTTATTTGTGTCAAAAACTTCAAGTCAGTTTACTTTTTCAAAATTTTGCAAATATACTAGAAGTGCTCATGATAGTCAAATCATAGTCGCCTTTTGCTTTTACATAGTGACCCACTCTATAACTTTCAATGAGTTTGTTTAACTTTAACCAAAATGTCCATTTCACTATCATTAATTTCATGAGCAAAAAGAATTGTTCAAATATCATGTTTCACTGAATTGACTTTCATCATGTTTTTTCTTTTAGGTGTAAAGGGAGTTTACACTTCAAGGACAATTGAAGGTGCAGCCAGATTTTTATTTCAGTATACAAGATACCTAAACATGAGGTATGTTGTAATGGCATAATGGCAAGGGGGTGGGTGGATTGAGTCTAGCAATCTCCTGTCCCATCCCTGCCTATATATATGTATATACACATACACAAACATTCCCCTAATGCAGTGTTGGAAGAGAATTAAAATTAGCTATTTTTTTATTGTGAAATTAGGAAGTTTGTTGTTTTGTTATTTAGTAATTCTATTATTATTAACTCTAATATTTTATTCAGGAAGCTTATTTCAATTTCCTTTTCCAAATCAGAATTGAACTAGGGTTTCTTATTTCTAATATGACTAGGATTGCAAAAACTCTATAAAAGGTTCTAGATTTTCTATTATTTAGTAGCTTGATTACTATGACTATTATTGAGAATACATAAAGTTTATGTTGAGAATTTGTTCCTCTCGAGTTTCTCTTTTATCTTTCAAAATTTGTTTCTCATTGTTCTTGGTTTCTTCCTGGTTCTACGTCCACCTTCTGGAGTTTTTGTGTGTTCAGAAACCAGAGCGTGGCAGTAGCTTCCAGTTGGGGGAGTGCAGACTTATTCTCCAAGATGTTTTTAGGAAATACAATTTCTGTTCTTATACATATAGTTGGACTAAAGGAGGACAATTATCCATAGATTTTTTTTGGAAGGATACATGCTTCTTGAAATCAATTCTAAAAAATATGTGATTTGAGTGCTTTTAAATGGACTTTTGAAACCTATGCAGTGATTGGTTGTGGCACAGGGAGAAAGAAATAACCTAGTTTGTGGAATTAGATGGGAGTGATCATTGTTGAAAATTTCTTCTTGGGAAAAAAGTTGCTGATTTGTGTGACTGATCTCATATGGTTACAGGAGGGGAATTGTCTTTTTGCATAGTTTAGCATCAGTCGCTAAACACAAGTCTTTTGGTAGAGCTGGATTAATGGCCCTTGCTGAATGTATTGCTTCAGCTGCTCATGGAGTAGGGATACACGATGACAATCAGGCTGAATGGATTGAAGATGCTTGTCCTCATGAGGCTCAGCTGGAGTTTTCTTCAAAAATTTACAATGACATTGACAAAACAAACTTACTAGATGTTTTGAGATTTGTCATGGAGAGCAGCAAACAGCATTTCAACCCTAATTATCGACTTCAAGGTCTCTATTAACTAGTCTGGCTAGATTGTGATACATCATTTCTGTGCTATTTTACAGTTTTACACTGCAATATCAAAGGTTAAGGAAATTGTTTTGGTAAATTTGTTGACATTTGCAGTTTGTGAGAAAGTCCTGGATGCTGCTGCTTCAGTTGCCAGTACATCTGATGTGCCTCTTGAGATTCTTTTGCACTTTGTTTCAACAGTGCCACGGGAATTTACTGATTATGGGGGTAAGCGAATTGTTGTTGCATGGATTCCTGCCTCATGGTTTGCTCCTCAATTATATTTTCCCTATCTTCTTTTTTTCTTAAAAAATTTGATCTCATCTCATCCTTTTTCTTGTTATGTTATATTGTTATTTCGCTTGTGTGGCTTGGCATTAATAAGAACTTTCAACAATAATTATAGATTTTATATGCATCCACTTGTTTTCCCTTTTAATCTGTCAAAGTTTGCTTTATGACAATGAAGCGCTACTTACTTCATGTTTCTCTTTGGCAGAAAGCTTGCTTTCACTTTTCTAAATAAATGTGTAGATTTCATGATTCTGTTTGCTGTTATATTGATGAGAGAAGTCATATTAATTAGGTCAGATGCCTCACGAATATATGATTATCTTTTGATTGCTTGTACCCTTGACCTAGTGCACTATATGTGTTCTTCCTTCCTACTTGTCAAAAGACTGCTTACTGGTGTTGATGAGATACTTCATAGTGGAGTAGACAACAATTCTTCCTGGAACTACATGTGATAAAGTATAAAACTATTAACCCTAAATCTCTTTTACAAAGATTCATGATTATAAAGTTGGACTTGAGTTACCAATTTTATGGTAGCCAAGAACTGATTGCATTTGTTGTTACATGTGCTTTATATCTGTTACATCCTTGTTGAGCTAGCTTTTGAACTTGAGTTAGGTGCAAAACTGGAAACCCATTTTCTTAACATGGTAATAGAGCCTCCCTACCTGATGTTGGGCCTATCATAAGTGTTTCATGCTCCAGGTGTTCTCTCTGGGCATGAGAGAAATGTGTTAAACATCCCAGAGTGGTTATGTATATGGGTAATGTGCCTTTATGAAGAATTGGGCAATTCTTACTCTCTTGAGCTGGCTTTTGGGATTGAGTTAGACTTAGATCCATTTCTTAACAGTATCAATGATTTCAATGTTATTGTGAAATCAAGTTATGGATTACAGCTATAAAGTGCAACTTTTTTGCCAGTAAAATATATTGTGTCAATTTTCACTAGTTACATGAGTTATTATTGTTATGGCATAATATGTACTAGACTTTTGTTGGGTTCCATTCTCTCTCTCTCTCTCTCTCTCTCTCTCTCTCTCAACTCATATCACCCCTGCTGCTGCACAGGATATTCTTATGAACCTCTCTTTTCTCCATCTCCCTCTTTCTTGTAGGTTCCTTGAGACTAAAAATGCAAGAATGGCTTTTGGGAGCTGATAAGGAACTCTACAGTTCATGTAACTGCAGTACCAAGATTCAGCTTCTGAAAAGCCTTCAGGAATTCCCAGAAAAGTTTACAAGTTTGAAATTCCCAGTTGATGCTTTCGTTAGTTTTGATGATGAAGACTTAGATGCATGGGAATCAGAAGTGAAAAGATGGGCAAGAGTGCTGTTTCTTGTAATCAAGGGGGAAAATCATTTAGATCCTATATTCACGGTTTGCATTCACCTTCTAATGCTTTCTGCTAATTGATTGCTTCATCTGGTTGCATTTGTATAATGTAGGAGAGCAGCTGAAAAATTGTCAAATTATATAATTAGGCCTTTTACCTACTGTCTGTAAGCATATGGTTCATGGAAAAATATTGATGGCAGTAAAGTTTGTTGCTTGTAAGTTTGGGCATGGATATATCAATGTCAATTTATTGGTGCTTCTAGATATTAGAGCTTTAGATAGGGTAGCACCTGATTTTAAAGGAACGGGAATAAGGCTTCATTCTGTATGAAGGAATAATGGGTAAATTTCACCAAATATACATGAATTTATTTATTTTAACAGTAAAGTACATGGATTTTTATTTGTAATAGTAAAGAATATAAACTTAACACTTTGTACCAAAAAAATGCACATGCTCTATAATAACCGTTTTTTCAGTAATTTGGAAAGAAAAAAAGATGATATATTAAAATAAATATGAATTTTAAATGATATGGAAGAGAACTAAATTAAGTTTTACATCATCAAATTAATGAAGAAAAACTTGTCATTATAGGTCATGTGTACTGATTATTAAAGGTCATGTTTATTTTTTTCATAAAATTTTAAGTTTATATATTTTACTGTTACATATTAAAGTTTATGTACTTTATTGTTAAACTAAATAAGTTCATGTATGACCTTGTTAAAATTTAGCTATAGAATAACAAATGGAACTCACTCTGCCTTTTGATTTCATTTCCTTTTTTTTTTTTAATAATTTTTGGCAACTTTATTTGTTTTTTTATTCACAAGAACAAGGGTGTTTGCGCTTGTGTTTCAGAACGTTTTTACTCTCAGATTGTCGAAGATATCATTTATGTATTACATTACATATAAAGGACCTAGTTTTCATGCAAAATTTTTCCTGTCAACTGCCAAGGTGCTGCCATTGCTTGATCTCTTAATGAGGACCCTTCGAGCCTTTTTTCCCCATCTAATTCTGGGAAAGGCATAAAGAGAGAAAAAGATGATTTTTTATTTATTAGATTAGGAGAGAAATGAATCTGCTGGTCTGAGAAATCAGTACAAATATAACCTGCTTGTCCAATTGACAATGAACTATGAGCTAATATTTCTTATTCTGTTGGCCATTGATTTGAGAGCATGTCATCCAAATGCAAATTTGGTTTTTATTGGTTTATTGGTAAAATTTATCATTTTTATTTATCTATTCTTACTCTTGTTCTACATTGTATGTCCAGTTTATTCACAGCTGCGGAATTAACATCTGCAAAAAATACAATGGTTTTGGTTGGGCACCTGTGAAGTTTCTTGTCCTTGCCATTAGCCTGGTTGTAGAGATCCAAACTATGCAGGAGATAGCACTTGAACGTCAAATCAGAATTAGATCTCAGTCAGAAATTAGCTTGCTTGAGAATGCAGAAGCTTCTGTAGTTTGCAGAAAATTTTCTGATCTCCTTCTGTCAATACTCGTACTGAGCTAACTGCATCTCTGTGCTCAATATGTTGTTGTAGATATCATTGATTGAAAATCTCGTGTCCTCTTTTCCTTTCTGGCAGGAGGAGCTGGTTTCTTTTGCTTGCATGTCTTGTTCTATTTTCTGGACATGTGCTGTGGAGGACACAACTTTGCCAAGTGCTGTGAGAGGAAAGCTTGGAGGACCTAGTCAACGTCGACTGTCATCTTCTACCACTGCTACTGTGCTGGAAGCTGTAGTTTTGTTTTTCCTTTTCTCATTAAAATATTTTAAAACTTGTACTGTTTTTCGCACAAGGCCTTATACTTTATCTAAAATTTCTTTGCACTCCTAGTATAGCTGTTGGACTGTGCTTATGCTAATTTTGAGCTGTTTTTCTACCATTCCCTGATTTGGTACACCATGTATTTTGGTTCATGGGAATAGCTGAAATTTTTTGGTCTTTATTTTCCACATTTATTTTGATACATGTATGGAGCACTGTGTTTGGAATTTTAAATGGATTAGAAGGAGAGGATAGCAATTGAAAGGAAAGGAAAGGCGAAACAGTTTTCTACGTTTGGATGCTTTAAAAGGATAAGAAATAATCTTAAGTATTCCATATCCTCAACACTTCCTCAGAAGTATATTCTGTGATATGCTAGTAGCAGCAAACTATGTTTTTATGTATGGCCTATTCAGCGAATGTCAATATCAACAATTCTATTATATGCCAGAGAGAGACAGAATGTCATAACCAGGATTGACCCAAAAAATGTGGAAGATGAAGATATAAGTACATTTGCTATTATATGCCAGAGAGAGACAGAAAGAAGAAAAGAATGGTGTTTTTCTTGGGCGTGTGGCCAATGATGAGGAATGGGTCCAAATTAAGTGAAGATTGAATTGAAATGAATTATAGAGTTATAGACACAAGTGGAAAACAATAGTAATAGGGTTTTGGTGCTATTACAATGTATATTTAAGAGAATTTATTATTTTCTCAATCGTAAAATTGTGATAATAGTTGTTTTTGCTTTTCTTTTTTCATATTCTTTGCAAATGTGCCAGTAAGACAACCTTTATTGCATTTAGGTTAAATCAGTTATCAATGAACTGCTGCTGTCATCTGGAATAGGTCTTCAACTTGTGTGCATTATCATCAGTTCAGCGTCTCAAGTTTTACCTACATCATGTTGGGATTTTCTTAAAAGTTTATATTTGTCTATTAGTCCGGTGGCTGTACAGTTCCTTACATGTTTTGGATTTGTTTGGTTACCACGTGTGCTTTTCAAACATTAAGATTTATTGTGTGCATTCCCTTATGTGGTTTGTCCATGCATTCCTGTACATCAATTCTTTCTTGAAGTGGTTGTATTTCTATTTGGTTGCATTTTTCTATTGTTCATCCATTAACATAAATTATGGTTTGATTGAAGATTACATCAACTCGAGCAGTTGCATCTGTCACATCATGGTGTGCACAGTTTAAAGGCGATGTTCAGCTCAAGTTTGCCTGGACTTTTATGTGGAAATTCTTTTGGAAGACTGTTTCATCTTCATTTTCTGATTCTGAGGTTTTTTCTAATTTGATTGTCTTTATTTAGTAAAATTTTGGTGGTTTAATAAGTTCTTTTGCATTTTTGATATACTTCCACTGATTGATCTGTGTTCCCAATCAGAGCGGAGCAGAAGTTTGTGTAGCAGCATATGAAGCGTTGGCTCCCATTTTGAGAGCACTAGTTTCCTCATTCTCTCCTCTAGCTTTAGATCTTATACGGGAAAATGATAAATCATCGTCTTCTGCAGAAGGCAAGGCTTGGTTAGATCCGTTGGTTCTTTCTTTCCTTCAAAATATCAACAATCTTCTTGCAGTTGGAGGATTGGTGCGAACAAGAAGGGCAATTTTGCTGAATTGGAAGGTGATCAACGTGATTCTTTTCTTTCATTTTCGAATTTTTTGTAGGTTCTTGAATTTTTTTTTGGTACTAGCAAGTTGTCATCATTGACCTTTATCTTGGAAACTGGATAAGGAAGTTGCATTTATGAATATGCTTTACACTGGATAAATGTTTCTTATGTATATTTTCTAACTATTTATCAATTATCCATTGTTGCACTGGCATGAGAATAGTATACCTGCTATTCTTATTATATGAAACATTTATAAATGATGATGTTGAATGCTTCGTTCATTAAGAGAGTTCCAAGTCCCAATTGATATGCCATTACTGATGCAGTGGCAGTGCCTGGAATCTCTGCTGTCTATCCCTTGCTATGCTCTTGAGAATGAGCTTCTTTTAGAGGATAATATATCGTTCTTCTCAGATGCGGCAATCAGATGTGTTTTTAGTGATCTTGTTGAGAGGTAAGATGCAAGGTGGCTTTCTTTAGTAATGATTTTCTTCTGCTTTTTTTCATTTTCATACCTTGGTGCAATTTTTGTGTGCTTGTAATGGTTGTTAAGTAGGCTGTGCTTGACACTTTTCTATGATTTGCACCTATTCTTTTGCTAGAGAATTTTTATTGGGTTTTTATTGTCTAATTATTGACAATAAACATGAATGCTTGCTTAAGTCTTTTGGGAAAGTATTTTGATGTCTAACTTTTGAGTCTAATTCCAAATTGGGCCTGTAGTTGATTCTACTTTTACGATAATAAAATACTGAAAAGTAGATTTTATCTTTTGTTTTCTTCCATATGATTTTCAGCCTTCAGAATGCTGGGGAAGGTTCTGTTTTACCAATGTTGAGATCCATAAGATTGACCTTGAGCCTTTTGGCTTCTGGAAACTCCGGTTCACTTGTTTCTTCATGCAATGGGGTCGATGCCCAGGTACTGTTCTATTGTCTTTATGTGTTTGTTTGCAAAGCCTTTGCAGTCAGAATTAGCTTGCCTTATTCAAGGTATTAAATGGTCATGAATTGTTATATCTGTATGATATTCTGTTCACTGCATAACATTTAATGCAATTAATATTTGCTTAAAACGCTTTATGGGAAAGGAAATAGGATATGATAGTGCATCCTAATTGAAAGGGCATGTGAAAGATCCCACACTATATAAGATCATAGTAAACTTATACTGAATCAATAATTATATTGAAGGTCCCACAAATAGGTGTCTATATGAACAAAACAAACATAATGGCGCAGGCAAAAGTTTAAGCTTGTAGATGAGGAGGCTATTGGGTCGGATAAGGCCATACTTGTGTTTGTGTTACCAGTTTGTGAATATGGGGCTCCTCAGTAGGTGGAGATTGTTTTGGCGGAGAGGAGTAGAGTTTATTATTTAGGGCAACTATTACTGTTTTTGGAGCCTGTAGAAGGCTGTGAATTTGTTGTATTATTGGTAAAGATCATTACATATTTATATACAAAGGAGCTGACCAACTGGGAAATTAAATGCCTTGGATCAAGTCAAGAATCAAGCTAATTAGGAACGCAATATACATAATATCTACATGTTGAACCTACACATGTTTATTTCCTTTAACACTTCCCCTCCAGCTGGAGAATATATATTAATTGCCCAACTTGTTACAGATACAGTCAACCCGAGATCTATTTAAATATTTAGTAAAGATGTCTCCTAAATATTCTTCAATTTTGATATATCTTGCAGATTTTTTTTTGTTCGATCTTTTCACAAACAAAATGATAGTTAATTTCAATATGCTTGGTCTGCTCATAATGGATTAGAAACAATATAGATGGCTGCATGATTGTCACACCTCAATTTAGGTGGTGAAGTCATTATGAAGCCAACTTATTCTAACAATTGTAGTGCCCACACCACTTCACATATAGCTTGTGCCATATCTCAATATACAGATTCTGCACTAGAACAGCAGACCACTCTTTGTTTCCTCCCTTGTTACCTTGTCTACCATTATCATTACAACTAACAAGTGCACTATTAGTATTTGGGAAAGATGAGGAGTTCTATACACAACACTCTAGTAAAAGCATCACGCAAAGATAAAATTTTAAAACTTGAGGGGGAGACCTGCAAAGAAACTCATCACAACCATTTGCTCTTGTTGTACTGTCGCATACACTAGACGTAGGAGGCATGTGCATGTGGTTAGGAGTTAGTTATAGAGCTGGCAGGAGGGAGAAGAATTGGAGGGAATTCAAATGTAAACCACACTAGTATAAGTAGTGCGGTTAGTCATTTAGGAAGCAATAAGAAAAATTTTCAAGCCAGACACTCTCTTCTCTACTCTGTTCTCATTCTACTCTCAAAATTCTTCTCTACTTTCTATCCCCTCTCTTTTTCTTTTTATTCTATCACCCTATTCTTAGCTTTCGTGTGACATTTACCTGTTGAATTTTCACATGTGGGCCAAAGGGTATTAAGCTGTAAGTGTCTGGTCTTGATTTTCAGCAAGATAAAATGATTTATATCTCATAAATATGAGAAATATTCCCTTTACCCGAGTATAAAAACTCCAAATTATCCATAAACTCCTAAAACAAATTCGCAATAATTATCAACTCAATTAACTCACTATTAATGGAGTTGTGGATTTGTAGGAATAACTGAGCATCTTCTCTCAACCAAGCCTACTTCGTACCATCATCGGGTAGATCCCTTAAAAGGTGATCATCCATCTTTATGCTTCGTAGATAAACCCAAAATATCTTGCTCCAATCAAGATAATTAGAGCCATTAATGTATTATGTGATTTTGGTCATCCTAGAAATCACATATGCTACCACATTCTTATTTTCAGACATTTTAGAATATTTAAAACAAGAAGCCAAAAGCAAAACAAACCATAGGTGGACTAATGAAACTGAACATACCTTTGGATGAGCCACATCACATGCACAATGACACTCAAACACAATACAAATTATAGGGAAGAAGAATACACTTCTAAGCGATGCTGAGGAGGCAAAGTAGAGTGACAGATGATGGGGGATGCACCGACAAGTGGGATGGCAGCAGAAACTGTGATTGACACATGTGGTTCACTCGCCAGTCTTCTAGTGGGACTTCACAGGATGGCCGCTAGAAGATGGTTGTCCTTCTTGTGTGGGCGGTGAGAACTAGAAGTCACCCTACATTGGTGACCTAAGAAACATAGTGATTTGGAATCACCTTGAATAGGGTGTGAACCCTAACTTAATGAGAAAATTTTAAGTTTCTCTGTTGAGAATATAAATCCCATATCGGTTAGGTAGGAGAAATATATGTTGCTTATAAGGCCCTGGGTGATCCTCCTCTCATGAGGTAGCTTTTGGAGGTGAGTTAGGACCGGCCTACTTTTTAAATATGGTATCGGAGCCTCCGATTTGATGTTGGGTCTCCCATTTGTGTTTGGGTGAGGCATAATGGGCCTCCCCTTTGTGTTTGGGCGAGGCGTAATGGGCCGTCTATTTGTGTTGCATGCTCCAATCAGTTTGGGTGTGAGGGGAAGTATTGAGAATTTAGGTAGGAGAAATATATGTTGCTTATAAGGTCTTGGGCAATCCTCCCCTTACGAGCTAGCTTTTGGAGGTGAGTTAGGCCCGGCCTACTTTCTTAACACTCCAACCTTGCTCTAATACCATGTAGAAGGCTGTGAATTTGTTGCATTATTGGGTAAAGACCATTACATATTTATATCATAGTTACTAAGGTGAGAGGCAATACAAAGGCGATGGGCGATGGAGTACCCTATTGTCGTAGGCAAGAGGTGAGGCAATGGCCTTTTTGAAGTGAAATGCATATCCTAATTTATATATTTGTAATTGTCTTTACCTATTAATATAACTATTGAATAATATAACCGATGAATGAAGAACAAGTAGAAAATTTATTACAAATTACAAGAGGTCAAGGCTCCCTCCAAAGAGCTTCCATTCTCATTTGCCATAAAAAGGCTGAAACACAACAACAACAACAACAAGCCTTAGTCCCAAACCAGTTGGG
>CAOGCB012137304.1:0-10104 GCA_948266635.1 Cnidoscolus chayamansa | reverse complement strand
AACCATGTTTACAAATGAGGTAGATATATATATATATATATATATAAAATCACTATACAAATTAAATAAGACTAAAACAAATCAAGTAAATAAAGAGTTGTTAAGGAAGTTATTGTAACTTGACTATATGTGTTAAATAATACTATTGCATGTTGATTATAAATAATGTTAGGATAAAAATAGTTACAAGGAAACTAATGAATTGAATAAGAAAGTTGAATAGACTTAGTTAATATATCCCTAATAGGAAATGAAACATGATGAATAAGTGTTTAATTTTATAAATTGAAAACTAGTCCAAGGAAAATAGAATCCATAGAACTAATAATGCTAATATGGTGAACATGTAAATGTTTTAATTCAATGATTAGTTAACTATATATTTAAATATGACCCTAGCAGTTTGACGTGGGATATGAGGTTGGCTTAAAAGTATGACATGTCATAGGGACCCTGTAGTACTACTATATGTGATATGGATATTTACAGCTACAATTTAGTACCCCGTGTGGATAGGCCCGTGAGTCCTCCACTATATGTTTAGCTTCAGCCTATCAGATCGGCAAATGGTACTTATATGTTTGGATTCGGCCTATTTGGATATATTCTCTTATTTAGCGTTCGATCCTACTAAGATGTACACGAGCCCTAAATATTAAAATAATGCAGATATATTATAAATGACATGTGATTTAATTGATATGATTTGACATGAGAAAAATAAATGTGTACAGATGAAATTGCTAATTACATGGGATATGTAAATTGACATAGAATTTATGGTATATGGCATGCAAGTACATGATTTGTATATTTAGTAATTGTTTGGTAATATTATATTATTCGGTCATATATATATATATATATATTGTTGTTATATACATCCACTAGGTGTAAGCTCAGCGTATTGATTTTTATCACACGTAGGTCTTGAGCAGTGGGAGTGGGGTATACGGCACAAAGTTCTGCAGTGAAGAGATCATCATCATAGTTGGTTTGTACGCTCGTAATAGGTATTTTGGATAACTAGCATGTATATAGAATTGTATAGAAGTTGGAATAATAATAATGTTAATTTACTAGAGTTAATAGTTTGTATAATAAACTTTACTGATATAATTATATAAATGTTACTTTATATTTCATTTTATTTGTTTTAAATTGTTAGCTATGGTTAATTAATGGATATTTAATATGATTACATATAAGAGTTGTACACTCTATTTGTTCTTCTTATGGTTCAGGTAGGGGGTTTACATTTATTGGTATCAGAGCAGAGGTTTAAGTGATTCTAGGATATAAGTTAGGAAAAATGATAAATATACATATAGAGTATAAGAATATTGTACATGCCAAAAGCCTCAAGCTATAATATGAATCTAATGCAGATTAAATTTGGATATAGATATATCATCGTACTCGCAAAGGGCAGTTAATGAGAAAGTGGAGAACTATGCTCCATTATCGATAGAATTTGAAGGTGCTCAGGTTGCCGTGACACAAGAAAGAGAAAAGGGAGTTGCAGCTCAAAGGATTTGTTAAGGTTACCGTGACACAGGAAAGAGAAAGGGAATGGAAAGAAAAGGAAAAGCTTTAAACATGTTACGTGCTATAAATATTAACTAGTATATAATAGGAAGGTGTTAATGAAGCTTATGTTTGAAAGTGATAAACTCACGGCTTGATGTTAGATATTTATAAATATTAGACCATACTATTTTGATAAATAAGTAAATTGGAGAATTTCTACTTCTTGTCTCGATTTGAATGTTCTTCAATGTGATAATTGATGATTAGAAGCCTTGTATGATAATTGGATGAAATACAAGCCAAAATATTAAAAAAATGGATTGTTGAATGTTGGTATGTTAAAAGATGATGACAAATGGCTAAAGAATAGGAAGAACCATGTTTACAAATGAGGTATATATATATATATATATATATATATATATATATATATGATGACAAATGGCTAAAGAATTGGAAGAACCATGTTTACAAATTATATATATATATATATATATATATATATATATATACACACTAAAGAATTGGAAGAACCATGTTTACAAATGAGGTAGATATATATATATATATATATATAATCACTATACAAATTAAATAAGACTAAAACAAATCAAGTAAATAAAGAGTTGTTAAGGAAGTTACTGTAAATTGACTATATGTGCTGAATGATATGCTATTGCATGTTGATTATAAATAAATTTAGAATAAAGATAGTTACAGGGAAACTAATGAATTGAATAAGGAATTACAGGGAAACTAATGAATTGAATAAAGAACCTAAATAGACTTAGTTAATATATCCCTAATAGGAAATGGAACATGACAAATAAGTATTGAATTTTATAAATTGAAAACTAGTCCAGGGAAAATAGAATCCATAGAACTAATAATGCTAATATGGTGAACTATAAATGTTTTAATTCAGTGATTAATTAATTATATATTTAAATATGATCTTAGTAGTTTGTTGTGGGATACGAGGTTGGCTTAAGGGTATGACATGTCATAGGGACCCCGTAGTATTGTTATATGTGATATGGATATTGAGTGCTACAGTTAGGTACCCCGCATGGACAGGCCCGTGTGCCCTCCACTATCTGTTTGGCTTTGGCCTATCAGATTAGCACATGGTGCCTATATATTTGGCTTCAGCATATCTAGATATATTTCCTTATCTAGCGTTCGATCCTAGTTAGATGTATACAAGCCTTAAATGTTAAAATAATATAGCTATATATTGTAAATGACATGTGATTTAATTGATATGATTTGACATGAGAAAAATAAATGTGTAAAGATAAAATTGCTAATTACATGGGATATGTAAATTGACATGGAATTTATGTTACATGGCATGCAAGTACATGATATGTATATTTGGTAATATGATGTTATTCGATTATATATATATTGTTGTTGTTATATACACCTACTGGGCATAAGCTTAGCGTATTGATTTTTACCATATGTAGGTTCTGAGTAGCCGGAATAGAGTATATGACACAAAATTCTGCAGTGAGGAGATTATCATCATAGCTAGTTTATACCCTCTATCAAGAGGGGTTTGTGACATATATGAAAATTTAGTAAAGTAAAAGAGATTTCTCTATTTTTTAGATTTCTCTCTTTTATACTTTTAAGATTTCTCTCAGTTTCTTTATTACTTTAATATTTTTTTAGTTACTTTGTAGAAACTCACACTAATATATGAGGGGACCTTTCACAAGGGACAATTAATGTGGAAAAATTAGAGAGTTTACAATTATGATCCTAAAGTAATTTCTACAAAGGTTCTTCACTATAAAAGACAATATTCTAAAATCTATCTTAGGGTTTTATTTCTATGTTTCATTAATAACCAATGGAAGTATATATATGTAGAACTTACAAAATAGTTATATAATAATTTTATTTTGTAGTGTGATAATGTTATTCAAAATTTTAAAAATAATCAATATCATCTATACTCTTTGTGATGTCATTTTCAATAATTGCATCTAATTAAAAAGATTGAGACAATAAATTTAAAATTAAAATTTTTATATTAAAATACAAAATCACTATTTAGTTTGAAATACCCAAAGATCATATACAACCATATGTCCATAATATCCTTGAATTAATTGCATCCTCAATTGAATTAGAGGTAAAGATCATCTTCAATAAGGTTAAAAGGATCTTGAGTTTTAATCTTCCAAGAAATTAGGAGTAGTTTGTTTCTCAATTGCAAAAGAGATTGATTGGTTGTTTTTATAAAAAAAACACTCCTTTACACTAATGGAGTTGAACATTCTTCTCTTCAGTTCCCACTAGCTCATCACTACTTTACATTTGAAAGCAAATCTTATGGCTCAGTGATAGCCAACTATGCAAAATTTTATTGATAATATAAAAAGGGTAACTTATGCTTCAATCACTATAGTATATAAACCTAAAACAATTCCTTATAATTAAAAAAAAATTTAAATTATGAAAATAGCTGATGAAGAATTCATGAACTATAGAGAAGTTTAATTGAAAACTTTATGTGTTATTATTGAAATATACACTACAAGTGGTATATAGGAAAACACATCACTAGTACACATGCAATTACAATTAGGTTCAATTTGGATATGAACTAAAAATATGTTGGTCGGATGATAAAGGCTTTGTCGAAACATCTGCCAGCTGCAAAGTATATGAAACATGAGAAGTAGAAATAAAGCCTTTCTTAATCTCTGATAATATGGCAATCAATATCTAAGTGTTTTGTTCTTTTATGAAACACTCAATTAGATGTTATATGAAGTGCAACTTTATTGGCACATTTAAGGCCAATAGGTAGCTGAAGCTAAACCTTTAAATCCTTTAAAAGACGAGATATCCACAGCAATTCACAAATTGTGGCTGCCATAGCCCTGTATTCTACTTAGCAGATGACTTAGAAATGGTTGCTTATTTTTTAGCTTCTAAGAAACTAAAGAAGAGCGAAAAGAAAACACAAAACCCTGTAATAGACTTCCTTGAAAATGAACGAGATGCTCATACTGCATCACAGTAGGCTGAGAGCTTGAAATTACAGTCTGTAGGAAAAAGAAAACAACTCTTGACTAACAATACCTTTTAAGTACCTCAAACATGAATGGTAGCCTACCAATGTGGTACCTTTAGAGATGATATGAACTGACTCAGGTGCTAAACAACATGACTGATGTCAAGTATAGTCATATTAACATAAAGCAACCTTCCAAGTAATCTCTTGTAAATATTTAGTTTGGGTAAAGCTTCTCTAGAGTCAAGAGATAAGTGGAGCCCCTTTGATAAGGGACACAAAGTTGGCTTGCAATTTGTCATGTTAGTATCTTGTAAAATATCAAAAATAAACTTATTTTGACTTAAAAATGTACCTTGATCAAATCTAGCAACCTCTAAACCCAGGAAGTACCTCATATGGCCTAAGTCATTGATTGTAAATTTGGAATAAAGAGCATCTTTAACACTTGTGATTTGATCCTCAGAAGTACCAGTGACAATAATATCATCAACATAAACAAGAGAAAAAAGAATTCATTAGATTAAATCTAGTGAAAAGACAATAATCATGTTGAAACTACAAGAAACCCAATCCCATTAAAAACTTAGTAAGCTCAAGGTTCTATTGCCTGGATGCTTGTTTAAGACTATAAAGAGACATCGATAAAAGGCAAACTTGACTTGGAAATGCACTAGAGTAGCCTTGGGGAGGCGCCATATATACTTCTTCATTAAAGAAACTATGGAGAAAAGCATTGTTGATGTCTAGCTTAAATATGGGCTACTATTTAGCAGTTGCCAAAACAATTAAGATTCTCACTATAGTCAATAGGAGAAAATTTGTCTTTGTAATCAAGCCCTTCAACTTGGTTATAACCCTTAGCAACCAATCAAGCTTTGAACCTCTCCACCTTTCCATTAGGCTTACATGTCACTTTGTACACCCATTTAGAACCCATAGCCTTCTTTCCCTTTGGCAAGGATGTAAGAACCCAAGCTTGGTTATTTCCAATGGCTGCAGTTCCTACTGCATAGCTTTAACCCAACTAGGGTTTGTTGATGCCTCAGTATATGTTGTAGGTTCATGAATACTAGACATATTATGTAACACCTTACTTTATGTAATCCTGAATAACTTGAATAAATTTGAATGAATGAAGAAGTATTATTATATACGAATAGATCTATAAGAGTAATTAATTAAATAATAGAAGAACAAGTAGAAGAAAGTTAGCCATAATAGAAACTAGGTTAACCATAATAGAAATCGTGTTACGGTTGATAAGACTCGGTTGTAAATTTTGCGGAGATATATATTGTGGTGGTAAGAAGAAGGGGACATAAATGTCTCAGTTTAGCACAAAATAATATTTCAGAATATAAATAGGCGAAAAAAGGAGATGAGTTACAGGAGAGAGAAATAAGACTCGGTAGGATAAATTAATAATATGGTATAATGAGGGAGAAATAAGGGAAACCTGGTTAAACTTAGATTGAAATTCAATTAAGTATGAATGATAAAAGCTCAGTTTATAAAGAATAAAATAAAGAGAATCTATAGAACATGATGCAAAGACAAGGGATGTAATAAAGTCTCGGTTATAAAGTCAATGAATGAATGTTCGATTGGATGAAAGAAGAAAGGTGAAAGGAAAGGTAGAATAACCTATTTACTTTAATCAAGAAAGAATAAAATAATTATAAAACGAGTTAGTGGATAATAAATGAGGGTTGTACTGTAAGTAGTGCCATTTGTCGTAGAGAATAGGACGAGTGGCATCTACTTTAAATCTAATGAAGATAGGTGTTTTAAAAAGGATAAGTGTCTTCAGTATATGAGAGGTAACATGCAACAAGTAGTATTTAAGCTTAAGAGGAGTATCACTTTCATAGTTACAGAAAGTGAAAAGAGAGATTTTCTCCAAATTATAGAGAGTAGATTTTAGAGTTGAGAGTGTCTGGAAAGGGAGAAATCTAGAGAGTTTGTGTTGAGATATCTTAGAAAAGCTTAAGAGAAGCTACGGTGAAGAAGAGGAAGCTATACGTAGACCTAAATAAGGAAGAAGGATGGAGAATAGGAAGTTGTGAAGGAAGAAGGAAGAAAAAAGGGATCGTCGAGTTGATAAGGCAGGAAGGAAGGAAAGGAAAAAGGGACTACATATCCAGGTTAGGTGCTATATCAGGTAAAATGTGTTGTGGCTATATATGTATTGTGATAATAGGTTAATATTACATCACTAGAAATGATATAGAGATGAACACATGTAACAGAAAATGTTAGGACTTGCATGTACGGACTAATATTAGTAAAATAGGTGGAAGAATGTATGAAAGGTATTAATAGAATAACTAGAAGTGAGATTTAACATGATATAGGTTTACTGATTGTAATATTACGAAATATAAAGGTTAGAATGGGTACGATGCAAAATACCGGTATATGTACTATAATAATAAGGATATCACGGTATAGGATGTCTCATAATAAGATGATAATAGGATAGGATAACTCGAACATTAGGCTGAATCACGATATTGACCTGAATAAAATATAAGAGACTTCTACTAAAATAAATTGGTAATTAATACGGTAAAAGTAAGGCGTGATATATAGAAAAGTTCACTGGATGAGAACATAAATATGAGTTTGCACAATAAAACATGGTAATGTGTGGTAACCTTGATAAAGTGGAACATGATAAATAAGAAAGTGCTAGGCGGATTGATGTATGTAGACTTAAAACATCAATGGAATATGATCAATAAGAATGTGTCTAGAGGAAACAGAATTGGCTAATGTATGTAGCCCTAAAATAACAATGGAACATGATAAACAAGAAAATTATTCAGGTTGCCTATAATGTGTATGATGACTCGGTAATGGAACAATGCATGATACGGTAAGGGAAGAAATGTAAGATAAAATATAAATATGACCTTGGTTGATTGATTTGGGAACCAAATGATAGATTAGAGGTATGATATGTCATAGGAACAACAACTGCCTATATTGCATTCTCGAATTTGGTTATACGGGGTTACAGATTAGGTACCCTATATGGACTAGCTAATATGCTCTCTCCATGTATACATTGGTGATTCCTGTAACTATCAGTCGATCCTACTTGATATGCTTTGGGCCTTAAATGTTGATTTAATTTATTTGGCGTGACATGATAAATGTGTTAAGATTTATATGTTGAATTATTCATACACGGTATGTTTTATTTCCATATCTGTACACCTATTGAGTAAATCATACTCAGCGTGTTGGTTCTTACCACATGTAGGTCCTGAACCGAGAGAATAGAAGAGTCGATCATCTGAGAGAATCTGTAGCCCAAGAAGTAAGATACCACTGGTTTGTTTTATTAGAAAAATTTTGGACTTAGATTAATGGCATGTATATTATAGGGCAAGTAGTAAATTGGACAGTAGTTTTGTGATGTAAAAGGTTTAAAGTTGTAAGTACATGTTTATGAATGAAAATATATGTTTTGAATTACATGTGAATATACAACTTTTTCTTATAATCTTAATTAGAATGGATTAACTAGATAAATTATATCAGGGTGTCATACATTAGCCACATAGGTTTGGTAAGTAAGTATGTATGAAAAAGGGGAAATAAGGATGGATAGGTGATGAGGATTGAATGATAGCAGTGGTCACAAAATCATGAAGCCATTGAGGTTTAGTGACCGACCTAGTAGATCTTAAAGGAATGGAAGGAGAAGAAGAAGATTGTGATGGAGAACTTGAAACAATAGATTCATTAGATATGTGAGAAGAAGAGGAAGAATTAGGAGAAGAAGAATGAGGGACTGAAGGGGAATAAGTAGGAATTTCATAAATGAATTTAGTTTCAGGAAAAAGAATAGGAAGAATTGATCAATCAGAATCAAGAACATAAAGGTTTTTGTATGAAAACTGTGTTTGAAACCTCTAATCAAGAACATAAAGCTATAGCAACTTCTAATAAATGTCTATATTTTCTCTCCACAATACCATTTTATTATGGAGTGTAATAGCACGACCTTTGATGAATGATTCTTTTTGTATCAAACAAAGTTTGGCACTTAGCACTTAAAAATTATGGCCCATTATATGTTCTAATATGCTTAATACTAAGTCCAAACTGATTATGAGCCATAATAATGAAACCAGATGACAAATGACTTGTTTGAGATTTACTATACATCATATAAGTCCATGTAGCTCTTGTATGGTCATCTACATGAATAAGATGAAAAGGTGTTGGACCTAGAGTTTGGGAACTAGGAAAAAGAAGTTGATGTTGTTTAGCTTAGGGACAAATTGCACACTTAAACTAATGGTAGTTTCGAAATTAGGAAAAGAAAGTCTATGTTGTTTAGCTAAGGGACAAATTGCATACTTAAATTGATGAAATTCTGGAATTTCAATACTTGGAATATGGTTTAATTTTTCTATAGATAAATGATTTAGTCTATTATGTAAAGTAGAGATATCAAGTTTAGAACAAGAATTATTAACAAAGTAGAAGAAAAAGGCTTTGTTTTATTGATATGAGGCAATGAATACAACTTGTGTGAATTTTTACTTAAAAGAAAAAGTACAATTAGAAGACAAATGTTGCAAAACATTGTTGATACATGTAGGTAGAAAACTAGATTGATCAACTAGATAAAGGCCATGACATTGTTTGCCAACTGCTATCAATTCTTTGGTCAAAAGGTCCTAAAATAGACATTAATTTGGAAGAAATATGAGTCTTAATTTGGTATTTCATAAGAGTTTGCTAACTGAGATAAGGTTGTATTTAAATTGTGGTAGATATAGAGTATGGTGAAGTTGAAACTTAGGGTGTAAATTTACAAGTCCAATTTGATTAACAAATGAACTAGTTCCAATTGGTATATACTGAAATGGAAGATAGGAGAGTGTTAAGATGAGATAAAAAGATGCAAATGTGATGTCATGTGATATGTGGCACCTATGTCTATGATTCGTATCTAACATCACATGTTTTAAGACAGTAAACACTAGAAGGACTT
This sequence comes from Cnidoscolus chayamansa, assembly GCA_948266635.1. Classification (NCBI taxonomy): domain Eukaryota; kingdom Viridiplantae; phylum Streptophyta; class Magnoliopsida; order Malpighiales; family Euphorbiaceae; genus Cnidoscolus; species Cnidoscolus chayamansa. Next base: position 523 of record CAOGCB012137304.1, on the reverse strand, counting down.
AAATTAACAACAAAACTTGTAGAACATTGATAAGCTTGACCATAGGTGGATGTAACATGTGTTGTTGATTTCTTGTTGAAGTGTGTTCAGTATTGCACTGATCTCATCAATTCTAGATGGACCTTGTGCATTCTCTAATGGTGTGTCTATGGGATAGTGAGTAAAAATATCTATAAATGCAGACATTTTATGAGTAACAGAAGTAGATGTAGTTCCTTTAATCATCTTATTCTGCCGTAAACCTCCCTTATTCTTAGACTTAAACCATTCAAGATACTCTATCAATTTGAGACATCCATCTCTAGTGTGCCCATCCATGTCACAGTAGCTACAATGTCCTTTCTTAGTATCATACTTCCTTGAATCTGTCATGAACGGATTTTAGGGCCTAGAAGTTTAGGCGCCTAAAATGAAGTAATTAGTAATTAAGCAATGAATTAAGATAAGAAATAGAATTAAGAGGTGAAAAATAGTAAAGAAATGGAATTAAGACTTGAAAACTATGATAGAACTTGAAATAGAA
>CAOGCB012127369.1:0-23598 GCA_948266635.1 Cnidoscolus chayamansa | reverse complement strand
GATAAGAGGCACACTACCCATATTACAAGTCAATGTGGGATGCAACACCCTGCATTCCTTTCAAAAAGCTAAACTCACAAACCATCATACTAGAAATACAGCAAAAATCATCTCAAATCCAATGGTGCTCAAAGCTTCTGTACTTTATGGATGCACATTACCCGAGTTCAAAAATTTATCAGCATTAAAGCTCATTGTCATGACCAAGATTTAATTTTTAACAGCAGCAGCTTTTCATATGCATGTCTAGTTCAGCTCATTTACTCTTAATAAACCCTCCTTCAACATATTCTAAATGCGTATCACAAGCTGATTCTCATGTATGATTGATAGATCTTACATTCAATGCAGTAGTAAGGTCTGAGAAGCTTTTTGTTTTTTTGAGCAACAAAAGTTGAGAAAAAAAAAATCAAGATGGAGTCCCTTAATGAACCTAGGTTTGCAGATATTTTTTACCTTACAATGCTCCAGCCTCCAACCGTTTTTTACAGAACTACGATTTAGCCAACTTCAGATTACCATGGTAGCTGCCCCTTATACAACTTGGTAGATTTTTTTAGCATCTTTATTCTGGCATTCTACCAGGTTCCATTTCAGTTCTCCTTTGACCTTAAAACTTTTGGTGCACTTTCTCATTCCCATTATCAGGATTCCTATGGGCAGTCAATTGCCCTTTTATTTCAGGCAATTGTTCTACTGTACCTTTCTAATACATTCAACCATCTTCTCTGATATTAGTCAAAGTTCCATGGGCCAGCCCATTCCATAAAGTTCAATGGACAGAAAAGAACAATAACCCATAGTGAACTAATAGAAAGCCAAATGATTTTGAAATTGTGTAGTATGAGTGGTACATCTAAGTATCCAATGGTGAGCTTAGCTAGAAAGAGAAAGCTAGTGTAAATGAGATGAGAAATAATGGAGAAGCTACTTGTTAAAAGTATGAAAATTATATAAAAATGCAGAATACAAACAGGACTAGAAGATTAACGGTAAATGAAAATTTTTGAGTAAGATGGTAAAGTACAGATTGAATTTCATCTGAAGTTCTTTCCTTTTAGAAAACAACCATTTGCACAATCTAGTAAAGATGCAAGCCACTGGTGTACCAGCAAAAGAAAAAGTACTAAAAAGGACAAACTAATCACAAAACTGTGAAGGCACCATTGCAAGTATGGACAAGATATTCAGGATTGCAATTACCGCATCACCTCCAGCATATGTAAAACCATCCTCATGTATTCAGCAAAATGCAATAATAGCAATTGTAATAGCAGCAGAAGCAGAAAAAGACGATAAATGGAACTTTGTAACATAACATACCAATGGCAGTGGAAGTATTGTCCTGAGCAGCCCATGTTGGATCCAACAAAGCATAGCCAACAGCAGAGTCAAGTTCCCCAAGCGACCTTTTACCATCATTGAGCCACCAACTCTCTTTTATGATACGTGATGCCTCCATATAAAGCTGCAAGTGAAAATCAGGAGGAAGTTGAGCCAGTAGGAGACCACAAGCCTGGATCAGTAAGCAAGATAGTTGCTGGCATGTGTAACCACTTCGGGAAACAAAATTCGCAGTATTGATTCCTGAAACTGAAGGAGTTGATCTACTTGCACCTAAGGAATCTGTGCTTCCCCCAGAAGGAGATGTTGGTAAACCTGATCCTTGCACAACACCATTTGGGGCCCCATGCAGGCCATTGCTGGACTGTATTAGAGTTGGTTGAATATTAACTACAATTTGAACTAGAGATGACACAATTTGAGACGCAGTCACTGGAAGTGATAGTAGCTCAATCACTGCTGTTTCAAGAACTAGTTGAGTATAAGTTCCAGGATCTTGAATTTGATAGAATGCTTTTTGGCTCTCAGAAGTGTTTGTGGGTCCAGATTGGGATGTTGCTGGAGTCTTGGAATTTGAATTGCGCATTGAATTACTTAGACCATCTGGCACTGATCCATATTTTGAGTTGGTATTTAATGGGGGTAACACATTATTCACCAGTCCCAACAGAAGAGTAGCAAAATACTCAGGAGGTGGGCACATGACAGGGTTCGATGAACTGATGTGCTGTGGGAATGACTCAGAAAATGGGATCTGAAACAAATTTGTAATCAATATAAAACAGAAGCAGGAAAGAAAAAGCATAAACCCAAAGCAGTGAAATAAAGAAGAAAAATGAGTCTGGAACAAAAATAGGCAACAGGGAAGAGATATAAATACCTTTTTCAGATCAAGTACGTTTAATATTCGCACAATAAGCTTTCCAGTAAGATGACCATAGAAATATGCAAGTATATCACGAACAAATGTGAATCTTAAGGGGTGATATGCTAGAAATGGGGAATACATTGCCAAAACTCCCTCAGCTGGATCTATGGCATCATTTTCAATAAGTCTATAAACAATTAAGGGGATGACTGGAAGTAAACGGGCTGCAATATCATCAAAAAAAGTGGGATACCTGCACACCATATAACAAGCAGTTCATGAAGCTGTCTTTCATAAATCTACAGTTAACCATGACAACAACACCATTAAAGAAAGAATCTTAGTAAAACTGTAGCTCATAATCCACACATAAATGCAAGGCTTAAAACATATTCTATGAAATAGTCCTTTATATTTTAGTAAACAATTAAAATGTATCAGAAGCATATAGATCGTGAGATTCCCTAAAAGGGCACTGAGTTTCACAAATTATCAATTATATGAATTAATTCCTAGACAACCTATCAAAATATTCAGAAGATTTAGACAGGCTATACTTCCTTACTTTATACTATAACTTGATAATCTTTTTAACTGAACATATGCAAAATAAACAAAAAAAAAATCACAGAATTTATTACAAAAATAATGCCCACATGCATACCATGTCAATTGGGTGATAGCTGTTATAAAAAGGGGTAATGTTTACCTATATTCCTCAATTTTGATATTTATTCATTTCCATCACTTAACTTCAATTTGTTTTTAGTTTTATGTTAGAAAGAATCACCTTAACCTGTTATATAGGTTTTTAGGTTAACAATATGATAAGTAATAATTCAGCCTCTCTTTCTATTATCTTTCTACTTCTCTCCCTTATTTTTCTCCCTCTCTCATGTATCATGGTCAAATTAATTGATGATTATTTTTTGATAGAATAATCTTATTTTATTTTAAATAAAATTTTATTTATTAAGTTCATTGATAAATTTTTAGTATTTTATATTTCTTTCTATTTGTTATTTGTTATTATTAATTTAAATTTTATTAAATTAATAAATAAAGGTTTCAATTTACATTTCTTTCTCAAATCAGAAAGATTTGCTATTGATAAAAAAAATCTAAACATCTCAAGATAAAGAATATGAAATATTTCACATGATGGGATAAAAAAAAGCTTTACAGTTATATATTTAAAATGCCTAACAAGTAATATTGAAAAGGTAATTTTCTCTATACTACTAAATTAGTAGCAAATCTTTTTTTTTTTTTACAAAGAAAAATAATGACTTTTAGTTAATATTGAATTAAAGAATTTATATCAACATCAAACTACTTCAGCAACTAAATCGTAATTTTCAAAAAGAATTCTAACATTATCTACAAATTCAACTATCATCATTGAGAATTTTCATTAATTTTATTTTTACCAAACATTCAATAATTTCTTTTCAATTAAAAATAGCAATTTATAATTTTAAGAACGATCCATTATAGTAAGCTAATTATCTTTTATATATCAATGGTATAATTTTAAAAAATTCTTAATAAATAGGTTAACATTTAGCCCTTCATTTTAGCTAATTATATAGGCTGGAATGACTTCAAATCTAAATTAATCCAAAAGAACCAAATTTAATAACAAATATATCTCATAATTTGATTGTATAATTTAATAAATAAAAATTATTAAATAAAATTATTTCATTAATAAATAATCTATCAATTAATTTAAAAACATAAAGATATATAAGAGGGAGAGAATAGAGAGGGTTGATAATTAGAGAATCTGCTATAACAGGTAGAATGACTGAAATAAAAACAAAATTGAGGAAATTTATTGACAAAAGTTGAGTGATGAAATGAAACAAACCTCAAAGTTGAGTGATCGAGAGTAAAAATTATTCTACAAAAAACTTGAAAAGTGCATCTTCAAGTACTTCAGATCAGATTATTAAGAAGTAATCTTGCAAAGCTTGCAGAAAAATCATACAAATTCCAGCCATCTAACATAGAAATTTGCACAAAATTTTTTACAAGAAAATAATTTATTGTTGCTTTTCTAATAATAAAGAGAAACACATTTTTCATTTTAAAAAATAAAATCTGAAACTGAAACGAAATGAAATGGTTGGATTAACTTGTTTTTCAGATTGGTTTTTCAGTTCTGTACCACCTTTTGGTTTTCAAGTTTTCTTTGCCTGGTTTCATCAATTTACATTTCTACCCTGAATAGAAATTTGAGAAAAAATAACAAAAATCATGTCACCAACTTTCGTTCCTTATGGCTACAATTAGCTGTTGCCCATGCATTTTTAACTTCGTCGTTTTGATAATTAAAGCATCATAGTTTCTTAAAGAACTTCCAGAAATCAGGTTCATCAAAAAGTTCAATTAGACTATCCAGATGTAAGCTTTCATTTGGTTCTGAAGTTCCACGAATTACCACACATCAGTTTGACCACAAAAGTCATGAAGTACCTTGAAATCATGGAAAGTTAACATATAAACCATGTTATGAATTTCCGACTTAGGCAACATATCATAAAAAATACTTGACCTGTCCTTCCATGAGAGATGATTGCCCAGTGCTTTTTGCAATTCAAGACGCTTGAATATTCCTGAAAAAAGCCAATGCTCTGGAGGCCCACGATTCATACAAAACAATTTCAATCTTTGTTGAAGCTCTTGCCTGTCGAGTAAACTGATCTGCAACATCCATTATGATATCAGTATAAACAAACAACTCAAAACTTGAATTTTGGATGTAAGGAGATATGATAAATGGCATTATTATCAAACACAACAAGGCATATATGAGAGAAGACCTAGAACAGCAACTTCTTTTTATTACATAGAAGTGAGATAGTCCTAAGACTGACTTGAATCAGGCCCTTATAAAAAAAAAAGGCATTTGCTGACAACGTTGATTATGTTGGACTTCAAATATAATCATTTGACTGTGTTTCTCTTTGTTTTCTTAAATATCACTATATGAAAAAAAAAATCCTTCCATAGGTATTAAGAAATTTCAGACTGTGACAATTATTTGAAATGGTTCCATTCTTTACATATAAATTCATTGAAATCAGATTTCCTCAACTATTTATAGCATAAAATGAAGAAATACTTGAACAGTAAGAATTTTACAACAATGTATTGACCCATAATGTCTGTGAGATAAAACAAGAAAATTTGATCATGAAGAAAGGAAACCAGCCAATGAGACAACAAAATAACCACCTCTCAAAGACACAAAACAAGAAAAGTGAAGTCCCTTAGTTGGAAAGACACAAGAAGGCAATTCTCATGAGCTGGTAATTTCCAATTCTACATAAACTTATCAATGAGAACCCAACCGTGCCTAATATAAAACCTCAAAACCTGACACGGCAAATAGAGGTGTGAATAATAGTGATTCAATTCTGAATTGAAAAGCCCAAAAAACCTAAATTTACGATTGAATTATAGAAATAAACTGCATCAAACAAAAATAAATCGGTTCATTTGGTGGATCAGTTCTTCAAATCTCAGTGTTTTGTTTTACATTCTCAGCCATTTAAGTTAGAGGATCCTACTAAACTGAAAGTAATCTATTAGCATTACAAAACAATAAACAAAAAATAATCTCAAATAATAATGAAATAGAGAACTTATCCCATGTTAGCACTAACATAAACTAATCACAGCCTTGCAACCATATCAAAAGACGAAGATGATGGCCCAATCTATCTCCACAAACATATAATTGAAGGATTAGGAACAGCAAACAAAGCCATATAGGATAAAACAACAGATTGACCTCAATGGAAAACCAAGGAGCATCTCAGCATACCAACTTCGAAGTGCTATATTTTAATCAGAAGACCCTCCAGGACCCATTCACAAGATGTGATGACCTAGGCAAATTTTTTAGAAGCACTGCCAGTGACCTTTGGTGACGTGAACCTCAGTCAAAAGAAGCAAAAGTGAGAGATTGAGTGTAGAATCAATTGAGAGTTGTGACTGTGACGCTTAAATGAAAAAGGAATAAGTGAGGGGAAATAGAAAAACTGAGAGAAGTCAAGAGGGAAAAGCAGCAAGGGGAATGAATGGCTTTGGTGTGAGAAGAGAAAAGTGAACAAGTTAGGTAACTCTAAAGTAAAAAATAAAAATATAAAATGCACATTTATCAAATTTGACATTGGCTAAGTTTTCTTTGACAATTTTCCTTTCAAATGCAAATTCAACCAAATAAACCAAAAAATTTTAAAATGAAAACCAAACTGAACTGAATTATTAAATAAGCCAAATGAAATTTCCAAGTTCAACTGATAGAGTCAGTTTTTCAGGTTTAAACGTTAAACCAAATTCTACTCATCCATATCAGTAACTGTATAGAAAATATACTCATTTTTCAATCAAGTATATATTTTTCACTGGACTGGGCCCCACTAGGATGCTTTTTTTCCAACAGCCCAATCCTAAAATAATACCTTGCCAATGTCTCCACAAAGCATGTAAAAATCACGGGTTTTATTATATATCAGCAAATTTAGAGTCAGCGAATTTTACTTAATATGAAGCCTAAACTATAGAAGTGGATGAAGAGGATTTGTAAAACCACCCTCAACTAAATAGGGGTCAAAGTTCTGTCGAGTTTATACACCATCAAATTTCTTCAATTGACTGCAGCACAAATGCATGACCAGAACAAAACACAAGGGAATGTCAGAATGAAGTAAATGCGCCTAAATTATGGTGATCCTTGTCCTGCATGTTTGTTTCTAATCCCATTTCTTTCTTCCTTAAAGAATTTTTCACAAAATAAAATTGCTTCCTATCAAAAGAGGGAAAAAGGTGATGATTCATACAAAAACAATAACAATTTAAGGGACAAAAAATGCAAAGATAAATTGTATGAAATGCATACCACAATACGCAAAGCATGAGGATCATCGTCACGGTCAGTAAGGGCCAGAAGCAAAATATCCAAAGGAAGAAGCTCATGAGTCCAAACAAAGAATGCAAGGTTTGCACATGTTTTCAACAGAAGGTCCTAGAGAATTCAGGGAAATAACAACAGAGTCAATAGTTTGACCTTGCAGGTGCAGGAATGAGTGCATAGAATCCACAAGAATAAGCATAGAAAAAGAAAAAAAGATAAACCTGTAAGGAATGTCCATGTTGAAGTTCCATGTGAATATGGTGAAGTAGAACATCAACCATGGTATATATGTTCGCTGTCACTTCTTCTGGGGAGAATTCTCTCAAAACACGTGCCTGAATTCAATTTTACAAAAAAAAAATAAAAAATTGCTGAAACGATGGCAATCTAAAAATAAAGCTAAACCTGTCAGATATCCCATAACAACTAACTAGTGAAGCATGTAAAGTGAACCTTGAAAATAAGCAATCTTATACTGATATATCAATCAAACTCAAACAAAATCAACAAAATTAAAAGCATATCACACACAAATAACATATAGAATAAAATGATTCATTAAGACAATCTCTCCCTCATAAGCCCACTCTTCCTTGCTGGTTTTTAATTTGATGATCTTCAGATGTTTAATCTGATTATATTTTTTCAAGCAATTTCTTCAATTCTTCAATTTTCGAAATGAAGTTGATGAATAACTTATTGAAGTAAAGCTCCAGCTATAAAAGTAGGGTTTCACATAGGTGGTGCCTCAAAGTTTAGGGGTAGAAATCTAATTTAGCAAATAATCATTCATCCTTTTTTTAATCCTGCTCAAGCAATTAGAAGGTTGTAGGGTCATACCAGTTTTTCACTATTAATGTTTTCAGGGTGGCCCTGCATGAGTATCCATGCACCAGCACACAGATATTGTCGGTGCATAGGAAAACTATGGTTTATGTAAGTCATAACATAGCTAGGATCAGCAGATGGTGATAGAAGCTGGGTACATTGGTGAATCACTGTTGTCTCTGCCTGCAAAAAAAAAAACAAACATTCTAAGATTGACAGAATCCTCAAGCAATTTTGTACAACAAACTTGGAAGTACTCAAAACAACAATTATTTCATAGTTAGATCTGCCAAATTTAGAATTCCACAAAGTTGCACCATAGTTATGATGGTCGTACACTAAAGTCTAAAGGAGTCTTGGCTTGGGGCCTAGGTGAAAGCTGCGTGCATGTGCTTGAGAGATGCAAGACAACTATTCATACTAATAGCATATAACTTTTAAAACTAAAATAAACAAGTAACATATTTTTCTTATCCAAACAAAATAAAACCAAACTGTTATAGATTTTTTTCTGCTGCCTGGGGTAAGATTCAACCTACCACCATTTTTTAAGGTCACTATCTAGGATGACCCTTCTTCACCGCGCACCACAGAAAATTCCTTGGCTGCTGAGCCTGCATTCATGATCCAGCCTTCGGATTCCCATGTGTGGCTACCACATGCCAGATTTATTTTTGCTCCAATCCATGTGCCAGCGCATGTGGGCACATGTGACATCATTTTTTATTCTGCCTTCTTCTCCTCAGGTTTCCTCGAGGTCTAGGTTGCATCCCTATGAGCTACTATTTGATCTAAGGTATTTTGGAAGGTGTTTTCGAAATTAGAGCCTCGCGGCTCTTCGTTTTCTTAACCTGAGATTTCATTTCTTATGATAAATTACACCTTAAGAGTTGTTGGGTCTTGCCCAAAGAGTGTTCTATAAACTGCTTATGAACTTCAGATTTTGACTATTTGTTGATTATAATGGTGAAATAAAGCTCTAAATCTTAAGACTACATTCTAAAGAAATTAGGAGCGATTTGGTAGGAGATAACATTTGGTAGGTTCAGTTCCAAACCAGATCTGAAAAACCCATTGACTTTAAAATAAGACCAAACCAAACTGATTAAACAGTAACCAAACCGAATAAAACCAATAAATATCAATTCACTCCAGTTTGGAACCAAAAAAACAAATGGCACAAAATCAAAATATAAAAAAGTAGAACATCAGATCAATCCACAAACAAGATTTGTAAACACAATACATCATGTTCTATGATCAACAAAGAAGGAAAGAACACAGATTCATAAATCTCAACAATCAAGAGTCCATAAACATCAAAATGTCAGCACTCCAAGAGGGTAACTACAAGAAGAATATGAAGATGAAGGGATGCCATTCAGCAGGAGTTATAAGGTCTTATGAGTTTAGAGGAAAAAGAAAAGAAAGGGTTAGGTTATAAAGGAATGGGATTGATACATATAGGGGTAAGAATGCTGTAATGACTTTCAGGTTAGTTAGGTTTTTCTTCAATTTTTTAAGAAAATAACCGAACCAAAAACTGAAATTATTAGAAAATTAAAATGGAACCAAACTGTTTAGAACAAAGAACAGAACTGATCAAACTGAATTCACTCTGTTTTTTGGTTTAAACTGAAACTGCACACCCCAATGATTTGGGGTAAAATTCTAAAGCAACAGAGGGATGGCTCATGGGGAAATGTTCAGAGGTTTTATGAACAAAAACCATAAACAGTACATTAAAACCTTATTTGTTGAAAATATAACACAATTTAGATACCTCAGAAGGCCTTATACAAGTCTTGCTTTAAAAGATAATATGGTAAAGTGTCACCATCAAAATGATCTCAAACTTGCTTATGAACTTCATGATTATCTTAAAAGTCCATTGTTCTCTTAATGCAATATTTCATCATATAGAGGTTCAATAAATTTTAATCCCACAAAGAAAATTCAAATCAAACTAGGAAAAAGAAAATAAATTCCAAATTTAACAGAAGAATGCTTATGTAAACAAAACCTAAATAAAGCAGAAACTCAACAGCATTCCCTTCACACTAAATGAAACAATTACTAAGCCTAGGAACGAATATATTTTTACTTTTTGCATAATATTGTTAATATCTAACAAACTAAACCAATTCCCTGGTCCGATGGAAGGATTAGTGATGCAGTACCGGAAGAGGACTAAAATTAGGAAATACATTCATTGTACAAATAGAAAATCTAGAGTTTTATTATTTATAAATTTGATACTTACTAGATTTATTGCTATTATTTTAGTTTTAAGTTTGTTTAGGAAACTTTATTAGTTTAAACCATAATGAGAATTGAAATATAATTCCTAATTCTGATGTAATTAGGGTTAAGTCTAGGTTTTCTGTTATTTGGTAGTTTTGACTGTTATGATTACTGTTAACAAATAATTAAAGATTTTTGAGAATTAGTTCTCTTGAGAATTTGTTTCTCTTGGTCCCACTTCTCTTCTTGTTCTACATCAATTCAGTATCAAAGTTGATATAGAATTACTTCTGATGCCAGATGTTATTGTATCCAATGCAACCCTAATGCCATCGACCTCCCATTTGATGCCTCTTTTTGGCTCTTTCTCCACCTTCTCTCACTCATACACCTTCTCTGTCTCAAATTCAACCTCGGGCGTGGGTGCAGTCCATTTTCAGGCTGAAAACAAAAATAGGCATCAGATCTGCAGTTCCAACCCTAAGGGCCAGACCATAGTGTTCCCCTCGATTCATGTTCAGATCTTATTTTAGTTCAAGCTGATCCAATCTTTTTTATCAAATCCAACAGTTGAAATTTTTTAAAATTTTTTAGTAGTGAACATCCAGTTTGACCTGAAATTGAATCAACCAAAATCAGTCTGGCCAGATTTCAATCCTGTCAAATACAATTCCTATTCCATCCAGTTTCAGCTAGTCTGATATGATCAAGTTCCGGTTCAAGCCCAGACAGGACTCATATCTACTCAAGCTCATTCACTTTTGCCCAGCAATTACCAACCCTCTTTTTCCATCTTCAGTCTTCTTCTCATCATTTTTCAATGGTTGCTCCACCTACAAGGAATTTTTTATGGCCTATTAGATGTCATCTTGAAGATGGTAATTTTGTTTTTATACCTTCTAGTTCATTTCATGTCTCTTCTTCACTGCATCGCTCATATCTTTCTTCTGTTTCTTCTACTTCTACTTCTACTTCTTCCTTTATTCTTTTCCTTTTCCCCCCAAACTCCTATTTTGGCAAACCCAGATCGCATTGGGACACAAATGAACCCCAAATTGGGATGGCAAAAGTACCAAATGACAGTCCCAATAGTGAGTAAATCTGGTAACTATGTTGCTATTATAAGGTAGGAAAGTCTTTTCAAGCGTCTCTAACAGTTAAAATGCTTTGGACATACAAAATCTTTAACAGAAACAAACGGTAGGGACCAACTCATCAGAGTTCGAAAATACAGAGACAGACTCAATTATGCCAAACCATAGGGATTATATTGTAGTTAACCCCTTTTAGCATTTCAATTGACACCAAAATTGAGTTTCTTTTAAATTCTTTCAAAAACTCATGAACTGTTAACTTACATAACTTTTCTTTTCATTACTACAAGTCCTTTTAATCATTACTTCCAACTTTTTATGACTCATGAATTCAGAACAAATGTAGCAAATTACTCACCCCTCTGTTCCCCCCACTGGAACAGTCCACCCAATAAGTTATACAAATTCAAACTTTCACCAATAATGAATATCATCAGCAGCACAGAAGTAATTAAACAACAAAACTATTGAAAAAAGAACAGTAAAAGAAAAAAGAAAAAAAAAAGAAATAAAGAATTTGAATGATTTACCTGCTGCCAGGCTTGAATAGCTTGCCCCCTTTTATCTATCCTCCCAATCAAATTTTCACGAAGAAGAGGAGGAAAGTAGCGTAACGTTTTCTCTGACCATGTATGCTGGCTAGTTGCCATTATCTGTTCTAGCATAGTTTGAAGATAATGCAAGTGATCAGCATCAGCAATTCCACGAGTTTTGATGATAATAGCAAGAGTAATTACAGTTACACGGTTCAAAGTTTCAGTGAATTCCGTTGGACCCTGAAAAAAGATTTAACAGAAGTTTAGTCTGACTTAGCTGAGAAATGGTAAAGGCAGAAAATGTCAGTCTCATGATCATAGATTTATACCTTCCCTTCTCTTTTCACAGAGAAAAATTCTCTCAGTGATAAAATTAGGTTCATGCACAGATTTTCTGCCAGTCTAAATATTCGATGATCTCCTCGCTTCCCTTTTAAAGTAGAAACTATTTTTGTAACATCATACATCAATGATTTGCTTTTCCCTTGGTACCTACAAACAAGGAAATGTCACTAGTTAATCAATTTGTAGTTGTCTTAAGATCAGAGACAATGGCTTGAAATTTGTAGCATTTAATCATAGTCTAATAAGAACTACAAACTCAAAGCGTTTTTTTATAACAGGTAAACAAATTGACGAGTGACTAACAGGAACAGCATATGCATATGGGAAGCAAACAGGAGATCATATAGATTTTCTGTCAGCCTATATAGTCAATTCAATTCAGTGATCTCATTTCCTTTTAAAATAGAAATTATTTTCATAACATCATAAATCGATGATTTGTCCCTACAAACAAGGGACAGGTCATTAATAAATCAATTTGCAGTAGAAATTTTAGTATCTAAAGCACCCATATACTAATAAGAACTATGAATTCAAAGAATTGTTTACAACAAGTAAACAAATTGAATGGTTACAAACAGGAAGCAGCACATGCATGTGGGAAGAAAACAAAAGAGGGACCAAGGAATGAGTCTGTCTTAAGTCATGAAAAGAATGAAGAGAAATAACTAAGATGCATTTACTCAGAATTCCTAAGCTAACCTCTTCAAATTCCTAAGCCAAAGAAAAAAGAGCAATACACTGCCAGATGGACTCAACAGGTCATTACCTGTACAGTGGAAGTAACCGATAGTTCACAATTTCAAACACCAAAAGAGTCACTCCAGGTTTGCTCAACAAGGATGGATACCTCTGTGCCAAGTGCTGCAGAGAGAAAAATTAAGGCATGTTCTCATAACATTAATTGATGCATTCTACATAATATACAAGTGCAACAAATGCAAATGGCTGAACCTAGGCACAAGGAAATGAAGATTACAGAGAAGAAGAGGATGGAAGTAAAAGCTATCAAAAGAGTCAGAATGTTAAGGATCTTCCACGTATCCCTGATAAAAATTTCAACAGTTAGCACAAGTCAACGGCATGAATTGCTTGCCACAAGAAACTTCAAGGTTTCATCTAGCCATTTTGTCAAATTATCATCTTTAGCTATCATCTTTTAAGGAATGATGAGTAGGAAACAGTCATTCTCTTCTACACTTTACAGAACGGTTTTGCCTTGGTTTCATAGAGTATGCTGCACATGCAAACAACTTTACCTACATTTTGTACAACATGCATTTGTTGAATCCCATATTGGATTGGAATAATTGTGCCTCTTATAAGGCCTTGGACACTCCTCCCCCTTAAGCTAGCTTTTGATGTGGAGTTAGGTCGGCATGAAGAGGCGAGTCGATCTGTCGGAAAAAAATCAACAATCAGTGATTGGACGGTGGCTCACGTGTTGCACGTGTTGGCGCGCGGACAGGGTGTCAAAAACTTGTGGTGGTGCGTGGGACCATGCGCAGAGGATTTTGGCTGTGAAATTTCACTGCGAAGGTCGCCGGAGAATGGGCCTTCTGCTGATAGGGCAGTGACGGAAAAATAAGGTCGCGAAAGGCAACTGAATTATGGCCCGTAAAAGTGCCGGAGTGAGAAAAAACTCCGATCTCCTTATGTCGGCATGGGCTCTGGTACCATGAAAATTTCTGAGAATGCAATATTTTATTTAGATCTGTATATATTTATACAAGAGGAATCTTTCAAAAAATAAACAACTAAACTAGAAAACATATCTAACTTAGGACTTAATTCTAGGGCCTAGTCTTATAGCCAACAACTATAACTTAGTCACACATACTAGCATTATTCCCATATAAGAGTTTAGCAAAATACAACTTTTCTAGTCTCTGTTTCCAAATCATTGTTAACATCCTTCTTTTGTTGTATGTACAGAAATTTCAATTTTGACTCACTACATGTCAAATATATGAAGATTTACAAATTTTTGTTGTCAATTTTGAACAATATATTTACACTTAAATTTGAATTTTGCTTTTACACTCAAACATAATTATGAAACATAGTTATCAAGTTCGCACACGGCCCCAGGTACTGTGACCCAAATTGGACATTCTAAATCACAGGATGTTTGCATCCCACATCGCTGTGGGACACAGTATGATTGTCAAATTTGCTGCACCTAGTCACTTGGCGTGCAATCAACACAAAATCGAAGGGGGAAAAGGCCACATGGAGAGATATCAAGAATTTGAAAAACTATAACTAAGAACAGTAAATTTGTTCCCTTCTTCTCTGTGGTGGGGTTCATAATGCCTTGGGGCCAAACTCATTCTAATTCTATGAGCCTGCAATGATCGTGGCAGAGGCATCGTGCACACCACCTGCAAAGTAGAAGGACAACAAGGCGTGGCAGTGGTAGATGGGGTTGAAAAACAAGAACTTTTTAAAGGGCAGAAATCCATAAAAACTCAACTGAAATCACCATGCACACTAAGAAAGGGGATGAAGGAGCATCATAGACAAAGAAGAACATACAGCCAAGTTTAAAATTTTGAGAGTTGAAACAGCACTAAAATGAAGAAGATGCAAAGAAACAAGTTGTTGGTGTTGGTGCAACTAATAAGAATCAAATACGCAGAGAACAGACTAGAGGACTTTTGAGTTAAGTGTAAGTTGTACAAAGCTCATCAAGAAGCTTCTGGCATAAAAAGAAGCTTTTGTTTATTGGCTCAAAAAAATGTTAACTTGAATATTATAATTCTTTCCAAAGATAATAAGTTAAAACATTAAATTACTATCATCATTTTTAAGATAACTAACAAACTTCACACACCAAATTATCATTATTATTTTTAAAAGGCCAAGATAGTATGAAGAATAAAAATTATTATTAATTAATCTACCTAAATTTATAAAGAGATTGTTATATAAATTCATACCTTATTATGTAGATTTACATAAATAATATAATTAGTATTTTGCATATATTTATTAGCTCTTGGATGACCAAAAAATATATAAATATTTAGCTAATAGAAGTTGAAAAAATTTATCATCAGTTTACACTGGGGAACCCAACATACTATTCAAGTGTACCATGTGCCAGAAAGAGTGAACTGACTAAGCCTACCCACAAAGTACCCGATAAGTAACTAAGTAGCACACCTGCTCCTCTCTCCTTGCCACCCGATGCAGACCAAGTTCCAAGTAACAATGATTTGAATTTTAATATTCAATTTTCTGATAGATAGGCCTATTAATTTGGTTGTAGATAAGAAAATCATTTTTTATTTGTTTTTTTTACGAGACTTAAGAATAACGAGAAAAAAACAATGACCTAACCACAACAAGTAAAATAATTGCTCATTTTATCATTGAGAAAATTAATTAAATTTAATTGATAATTGTTGTTCTCTTACTTTTTAATCAAAATCTAGCTAGCAATGAATAGAAGAGCATAACGGATTTTTGAAAAGCAAAAGGGAAAACAAAAGAAAAGAAATGAACATTTGAGCCTATAATGACCATTATCGCACACAAATATAATGGGCCCATTTCTAAAGCACTCTAATCACATTAAGGACAGAAACAGTCAAAACATTCTATTAAAAGGGAAAAATATTTAAGAAAGGTGAAAACTAATAATGTACATGTATATCCACTATCTATTACATGCATCATGACAAAGCAATTTATCCACCAACAATGATTTAGAAGGTAAAGGGAATTACGCTGAAGTGTGAGCGAAACAATGAGTGAGGTGCAAGAAGCAACAATCGACAATATGTTTCCACCATTGCAATGCTAGGAATAACCTGACCAAACATTGGAAGCATATCAAAAGAAATGGTAAAATAGGAGACATTTGATTGACTAGAATCAATTCTAGAAGCTATTCAACTCTAGCTACTAAAATGATTTATTAAACTAAAGCACAGAAAAGGAAAAAGAAAGTCTCCGGTACATGACATATGGTCCCTCATATAGGAAGTCCATTGGACAAGAACTTTCGAAGTCCTGAATAGTCACATTTTCTTATGTATGTTGCTTGTTCTTGTGTAATGTGCATAGCAAGAAATATGCATATTCAATTTGTGAAACAAATAACTGGGCATAATCACATATATTGTGAATAAGTGACTTGTGTAAGCCATTCCTTAAAATACGGTAACAAGTCATAAAATCCAGAAGTAACAAATACAGCCAAATGCTCACCCTTAATGGTGGTGGAGTGGTAGTAGTTGGTGCATTGGTATTCAATAACTGTGAGATGGTGGCAGTAGACCTAAGGAAAAACATTTGAGGCCATTTTAAAAACAATATTTCATGATTTATTGTTTTCTCAATTCCATTTTTTTCACTTTTGAAAAGAAAACTAATAGTTTAAGTAATCTTTATTATTCTAACGGAAATTCTTTGGATAGGATAAAAACGGAACAGTGGGACCACAATTATGGATATGGATAGTGTTCTTCTACACATCTTAAAGAGAATGCTTCCTTCCTTCCACCCCATTCACCACCTAGTGAGGTTCCCATTGAAAAACGTTTTCTTGAGCATTTCACCTCTCTCTCTCTCTCTCTCATTTGTCATATTGCTACTTACTCGACCTTTTGCACTATCCAGCATCTTCCTCATAGCAGCTTCTTATAACAGTATAACAGGCATTCATGGAAGACAACAGGTTGCGGATAACAAGTATTCAGAGGGTAGAGAAAGTACCCTATCTACAATATAAACTCTGAGACAAGCAAGAAACAAATGCAGTACCTGCCCAGCAAATAAAGAATCTTCTAGTTGGAAGACCAATTT
Source organism: Cnidoscolus chayamansa (assembly GCA_948266635.1). Taxonomy (NCBI): domain Eukaryota; kingdom Viridiplantae; phylum Streptophyta; class Magnoliopsida; order Malpighiales; family Euphorbiaceae; genus Cnidoscolus; species Cnidoscolus chayamansa. The sequence goes on along the minus strand of CAOGCB012127369.1, from coordinate 6,597 downwards.
CAAACACAGATTCAGTGAAAGTCCAGACAATAATGACATCGGTAATGGGCTTACTTCCCTCATCACCATTAACCTCTCATTGGACTGCATATTTCCTCCAGGTAGAAACTCAGAAACTCCACCAGAGGACAACCAGTTCACCACTGTTTCACAAGCTGGCTGAGCCATAGTGTAGGACACAACCCAAAACATTCCAATTGATCTATCATCCATGTTCATATAATCAATCATGCGGTCCCCTGAAACCGGAAGTAAAAAGAAATATTAGAACTGTAATGGTATTAGCACCAAAAGTACAGAGAGAAGAAAGGAGGAAAAGAAAACCTTCATTACGTGATTTAGGTAACAATTCTCAGTAAAATTACAGCAATACTCAAAACTATTATCTGATAGATGAATCTGATTATACCTTTAGTTCCTATTCTTAGAAATGTCAAAGGAAATACAAAATATTTGAGCTTCTTAGGTTCTGTAAGGAGCTATCAGCATTTTTTTTTTTTTACTTGTATCTTTGTGTTGGTTGTACTACAGTATTACACAGATATTAGCATACAAAGTTATTGAGGCTAATGTCAAAAGATCCCAATTAAAAGACGAAGAAGAAGAAGAAGCAGACAACAGTAACAAGATAACGAGCATCACAGTAGCAAGCAAGCAACTTTACTTCATTCACATAATGCATTATCAAAAATGGCCCAATAACTCCTGAAGGAAATGAACCACATGCAAAAGCTAACATCCCCATTGGACCAGAGTGGAGCATAGATAGTCCCATCATGGTGCTCAAAACATCAGTAACCTTCTTGCCTGTATTTATTTCTAATAAATTCCACCTCTTGCTCAATACAATTGACTATTATTGTCCATTAGTTTAGGAAAGGTAGTACAATAGAGAACTTTCCAGTAATGATTTTTCCGATCATTTTCTTACTATCTCATTTGATTTATCACTCTCATCTTGCATTGCTTTTTTACCTAGTTCCATCCGAAATAAACAATTTCATAAATTTGAGGGAAAAAGGATTTCCCTAACAAGTCTGGAAGACTTCAAAAGAATAAAGTAGAATTTTAGACATTCTAGAAGGAGGCAAAAGGCTTGTTATGCTATGTTTGCAATGATATTAATAGGTTGCTAAGGAACACTAAGATTTTGGTGATAAGTTTTGCCAGCGGAATTAACAGAAACACATTGCATAAGCTAACACATATCCAATATGTATTATGATGAGAGAACCTCAAAAATCAATATACTATGTGTATTTAATTATCATGTGAATTAGAAAAGTAAAGAAAGTAAATGTGCTGGACATTTAAAGCAGTTTTTAATTCTAATCACTAACAAGAACTCACAAAAAATTTAAATTTAAATTTAGAAGTTCAATCTGCAAATATATTGGAGAGAAATTCACCTTTTGTCACTGTTCTCCACCACTCGTCTATTTGTTTTCCTTTCTGAAGCTGCTCGTTATTCAAATATTCCCTTGTTGATGTATTCAATGACCAAATACGTAAATTTTGACAACTGCTTATAAAATCAAGCAAAATGCTTTGAGGATTATTAGGATCTGAACTTCGATCTTCTCTATGAAATGATATAATCTTTCTGGTTGTCTCCACCTGCCAGAAAAATTGCAAAGCCCAAGTTTGCAATGAGAGTGAAGAGAATTTTTAGCTTAGCTTGTGAGAATTAGCTTATAATCAAGTAAAACTTTAGTAACTATGTGTTAAGTGAAAGTTCTCATGAGTGGTTGACAGGCAGTTGACACATTTGGTTAAAAAAAACCTTATTAGCAATTTTATTGTTAAAATTACTAAAACAGGTAATATAGAGAAGTACCTGGTCAAACTAGCATATAAATTTAGTGCTTTCTGAGCACCAAAATGGAAAAAAGCTTCCCCCTCCCAGCTCATTTATTTGCCTTATAAGTTGTAAGCTCAAATAATATTATAAACAAACATGTCAACTTAATTTTAGAGTTTACACCCTCTAAATCCCAAACCCTTTATACGTCATAAAAAAAAATTGCCACTAAATGCCAACAATGGATGAGCAAATCAGAAATAAATGCCTTAGACCAAGTAAGAGAAAGAATTAAATGATGTCAAATACATGACTGGGAGTACAAAAGAAGGTGCAATTATATATATGGCAGCAAGCAGCAAGGCATCAGATTTTTTACACTCTAAAACAACCTTTCTAGCATCTGTAGTTAATGCATTCATCACAAGCTCAACACGAATAATTTGCGCAAGCAACCATGTCACATGATTTGTGCGAAGAATATGCTGGTCGCCCTCTGTGAGACGTGAAACTAGCTTATCTACAAAATCAACGAAGTCGATACACCCACTCTTCATAAGGAAAAAGAATATATCAGAGAACACAAGCCACTCCTGCCAACAATTTACTTCTGTAGTTCACCAAAAAAAACAGTATTAAGAGTGCGCTTAAAATATATTTGATAAACTCAGTACTAAACCAGCTGTATCAGAGAAAACATAATGATAGAGAAAATTTCAAAACAACTGCTGAAAATGGATATGAACAAGCTTATAAAACCACTGTTGTCAAAATTGTATGATTCACAATACAAATTGTATGATTCGTAACAAATCGTTAACTTTTTGATATGAATCAACGGGTGAATCGTAAATTATCAAGTATTGAACAAGAATTGTATAAATCAGAGGTGAATCGTGTAAATCGTAATGAATAGATTGATTCATCGATTCACAAAGGAGACGGGCACTGAATGACCAAATTAAAAAATGAAAAAAAAAAAAGAAGAAGAAGAAGAGAAAAGGCAGAAACTCAAGGAAATGACAACAAATTAATGAAATAAGAATGGGGACATGACCCAAGATAGTAAGATATTTTTATTTTTTATTTTTATTTTTAATTTACTAGTTTGACACATTGAGCTTGACCACAACAAAAAGTTATTAGGTTTATTTTGATTTTATGTTTAGTATATGATTTAGAACATTTATACACACAATATTAAATGTTTATTATCTTTTAATAAAATTAATATATATATATATATATATATAAATTAAATGTATATATATTTTAAAAGTATTGAATCTTATGATCGATTCTCGATTAAAAAAATTAAGATTTCGATTAACGATTCGATTCATGAATTGACAACTATGTATAAAACTGCACTAGCAGACTATCATGACATACTACTACACTTCTCACTCACAACATATATGCTAAATTTCATTTATGTTAAACTAGATCTTCAACAGCAACTTAGCCTTAACCCCAAACTATTGGGCTTAGCCTATGGATCTTTTTTTGCAATTCAGCTTTTTTTGAGACCAATTCTGCACTAAAATTCAAAAATCTTTAAATATTTTGAATTGTAAAACTACAACTACAAATATTTAAAAAAAAATTCTGAAATAATATAAGCCTAAGGTCTGCCAGAATAAGAAATATGCAATATATTTGATTTAACAACAGTATAAAACATCCAGTATATAAAAATTACGAAAAGAAGAGTCAACAAACACATTATATATAGATGACAGAGTAAAAGCAAAAGGAAGAGATATTTTCCTGAATTCGTTAACTTCAATAATTCAACAATCCTATCAATGGTTGCCTCACAAATCATGCTAGAAGTGAAAACTGCACCAGGAGTAGGTGCATGAGCAGGATTCCTATAGCAAGGAGCCACAAGGAGCACACGCTTCCACCAATCAGGTGATGGAGTAGTGCGAAGAGCATGTCTTATACAACGCAAAGCTCTCTCCCAGTCCAAGCTTCCCCTCTGAATAGAATTTGCAAGATCCTACAAGATTAAAAGAGAACAATTTTTTCACCATACCTTGACAACGAACAATACATGTACAGCTTCAAAAGCAGAATCCTAAGATATCAGAGAAGCAGTGATGATGATTAAGAAAAATAAAAAATAAAAGAGGTTCAGGATTTTATACAAAGCAGAAATTTGTTGGTTCAGATTTCTCTCATGCGAAACAGACTCTCACATACCAAACCCTAATATTTATGCACAGCAAGTTACCAAATCAACATTTCATCCTTGCTTAAGATCCTTGCTGGAATTGAATATAATGAGTCAATTCAAGAGCATTCCAAAGCAAAGCCTTAAGAATCGTATTTTTCGACCAGATTAAAGAAAACTTTTCCAGATTCTATAACAAGTATTAAAAAGAAGTTATCACCTCTCCATGCAATGGTTCTCCAAGTACACTTGGATATGTAATTGGGGAATAGCGCAAGTTCGCTACTGCTTCAACTGAAACGTTAGGAGTTGTTTGAGACAGAATCCGATGAGAACCAAATGTGGGACACTGAAGGTGTTGATCTAGCATTTGCATATGCATGGCCATCATATCTCGCCTCCTATGGATCTCCAAGATGAGTGTAAATAAAGCTTCATCATCTGGTATATTCTCAATAAACTGCAGTCCACTGCGCAACAATTCATAAAAGGGCACTCTGCACTTATTCTCATCGACCAACAACCAAATAACATCTAGGCAACTATGAAGCCATTCAGTTAGAGCTTTGTCAGGCCTCCAGGATTTCACACCACCAGACTCTTCAACTCCATGTTGTCTTTGATCCCAATTAACCAGCCAATTCAACATATGGTGGAAAATCTCAGAGTGAGTCACTGGCTTCAAATCAACCTCAAGACCAGTTAAAATAATCTTGCAACATAGTTGGCGTAGGCTGCTTATGCCATTATCCCTTATAGATAAGTTAACCCTTGTTGTAGATTGTTGACCATTACCAGGAATATCAGATGACTTAACAGGGGACATAGTAGCGCCAGATGATGGTTCAACTGCTGATTGGGCAGGAGAACCAATACCATGAACTGAAGTTAATGGAGATGTAGGATTTGAGGACTGAAAATTGGATGAATTGGGGATTGCACTGGAAGGAGGAATCCCAGTCTGTGATAAAGTCATAGATGAAATAGCTGGCATTGGTTGAACAGCCTGACCTGCTGACATTTCTGCAGATGATACAGAAGAAAGAAGGGATGGCAAGAATGTATCCCAGTTTATGTATCCTATACCGCATAAGCTCCGTAAAGCAAAGAGAAGAAATTCTGCCCGGGGGGCATGACTACAGCACTGAACAACAAGAGATATGAGCACAGATTCAGTGACGGACCGCAGCTGATCTTGGTCCTGAGGTATATACCACATTATCAATACAGAAGCCTCACTGTTAACAACCATTCCATAATTAAGCAGAATTAAACAATCAACGAAAGGATGGACTTGTCATTTAAAAACTCACCGGAAACTGACTCTGCAGTTGCTCAAAATCTAAAAGGAATTGCTCATTTCGAGGAGGCAGCTCTCTGTTAATAGCAAGTACTCGCTTTTGAGCCTTGTTCCTGAGGATTGGTATATTCAGATAAATTTAACAACCATCAAACAAATGCAACCAAGTAAAAAGAAAATTCATTTAAAAAAAATGAGAGCACTAATAATAAAATTAAAAAACAGCAACATTTCAAGATGTATCGAAATTCCATTTAAAAAAAAATGATAGCTACTATGTTGTCTCGCTGTTGCCAACATCATTTTCTAATTCCCAAAGGGAGAAGGTGGCTAACCCAAAACCCTACATGAGCAACTAAATGATATAAGACTCACGGTGGTTCGCGGGTGGAATCATCTGCTTTTTGGCGGCTGCTTCTCTGCGAACAAATTGAAATTCAATTCAATTGAACCAAACATGTACAATACAAAATGGGTATACATGTAATGCAAGAAGAAGGAGGAGGATAAACAAGTAAGAAGCCAATTTACTCCTAAATAAACATTAAAGAGATCGATAACGGCAGCTCGTGCGTGGAACTGGTAGCTGCGGGAAGCTGCCGTTGTTGCTGCTACTGATCTCTGGCTTTGATCCATGCTTTAGCTTCTTCACTTCTTCTCATTTGAAGCTCAGAGACTGTGTGGATGAATGGCTGATTCCTCCTCTGGCCGTCTCGTATAAGCACTACAAAATGTAACTGAAAGAAGTCCAATTCATTCAACAAATCGAAAAGTACCGAAAATAATAAATAATAAATCATTATTTATACTAATTTTACAATTAAAAATACTATTTATTAGGTCATAATTTTTATTGAATTTTTTTATTCATTAATTATATTCCTATAATAAATATATAAAAAAAAATAATCCCACAGCAATTTTTCTGACTTATTAAATTTTGTATTTAATTTTATATAGTGCTATAAGTTCTTCAATATATATTCTATTTTAATTTAAATATTGATTAAAATTAAATTTAGATTTTCAATTAATAATCAAATGACTTGATAATATTAGTAAACTTTTCATTTAATGTTTAACTATTAAATATTTTTAAAAATTACAATTTAATAATTAATATTTAGTATATATTTTTTAATTTAATTCTTATATTTTTATTCAATTAATAAATAATTTAATTCTATATTTTTAATTAAAATTAACTTTTATGTTTTTACAAATTACTTCTTCAATATTGTAATAATTAAAAAAAGTTTTTATATTTAAAAACTAATCTCTTTATTTATTAAATTTTAATATATTATATGTGAAAAA
>CAOGCB012126467.1:0-60405 GCA_948266635.1 Cnidoscolus chayamansa | reverse complement strand
CCCCCCCCCCCCCCCCCCCCCCCCCCCCCCCCCCCCCCCCCCCCCCCCCCCCCCCCCCCCCCCCCCCCCCCCCCCCCCCCCCCCCCCCCCCCCCCCCCCCCCCCCCCCCCCCCCCCCCCCCCCCCCCAGTAAAAACGAATTCCCAAACAGAAACCAATATACTAGTAGGAGAATGTTAATGGAGAAGTGTGAAATTTTCTATGGATTTACACATGCAGCTGCTGTTGCATAAAGCAACCAAACACCTCTACTAATCTTGATAATAAAGCCTAAACAAGTCAAATGTTGTCAATCTCAATATTATAAATGAATGTTATTGATTAGTCAGCTAAGCAATTTGATCATCTATTAAATCTTGCAAGAAATCCTATGAACTCTAAGGTCTGACTTGATCTAAATATCGAAGTATGACCTGATCAGCAAGTGATTTTCACAGATTCAGTACATGAGTAGGAAAAAACTTTTGCTAAACTGGGTGCATAACGTCCAAACAGTACACGAGTAGTGTACATGTCATATGGAAAGTGTAACACACTCAGACCACGTAGTTCTCACAGATTCAGTTGATTAATTAAACATCACAACCATATACGTCCTTTCCTTAAGCATATGATTCTCTGCATTTGTATATCCTCACAGTTTAGCATCATCAATCACTGCACATGCCTCCAATATTCCTCTCATCATTTACGCATTAGAAAAGGAAAAGCTTGCAGAATGAGCTTGTCTGTTTCTGTTTTCGTGCGTGTTAAAAAACTCGCTCCATTCTCCATGATGTTGATGTTGGCCATATGTTAAAGTAGAGTTGCAGGACATGTATCTCTCTCTCTCTCTCTCTCTCAATGGGGAGTGTTCCAAATTAAAATATGCAGCCAACCATGTAATAGTATGCATTTGAAGGGACATTAAAACCAGATTCTGAATGAATTCTGCTCATCCATTTCCTTTCATCTCTCCTATCAAATTAGCTACCTGCAAAATCCTTCTCAACTAGTTCCTTTTCTCTCTCTCTCTCTCTCTCTCTCTCTCTCTCTCTCGCCCCCTTTTTACCCAGTCTTAATTCTGAAGATGGGTATCCAAGATATTTTTGGAGTGCACTGGAGGAATAGATACGAAAAGCTGATATCTTCCGAGGAAAAATTGGCAAGGCCTAGAAGGCGTTCTTGAGTGAAGAAAATAAATGGACTGAAGGGTCTTCGCTTATCGCAATCCAGAAAACTTACATCCAAGGCATTGTCTGTGATGGAGTTGCCAAGCAGACTTGCCAGAATCTGTGCTGATACCATCAGCAGAATCAAGACGCCAATATCATCATCTCCACACAATGGGGAACACATCTGTAAAGAAAAAAATTCAAGATTTTTAAGTGGATATTAGCCCAATGGTGCTAGATCAACCCATTTCCAGAGCCCATGGTTAAGCCCATTTTTTAGTGAATAAGGAATCAATTAAGCTGGTTGTTTACGCAACCAATCTACACTTAGACGATTACGAAACCCATTTTAATGTCGATTTCGCGTTTGTATGATAAACGTTAGGAGCAAAATAAATAAAATAATATAAAAAAATGGGGCAGTTTTGGTTGTGGATGGTGTGGTGTGAGTTGGGCAAGCGTACCTTGTAACCATCTCTGAATGAAGAAGAAGAAGAAGAAGAAGAAAGATATATCCTAATATTCAGGCGAATAAATCGATATCTACCCATTTTATTTCAATTCCATTCCTCAATTGGGTTTCTCTCCTTTTCTCTTATCCTACTCGTATCCCATCTTACCATTAATGCCGATGGTCCTCTCCTCTGTTTCGGTATTTCTTTTTCTTTAATTTTTTGACCGCGATTTCTGATCCTTTTCTCTACGCGTTAATGTCTGCATCTCAATCTGGTAGGGATATATCCGAAGTTGGTGACCCGGAAGATCACGATGATGATGAAGATATGGGGGGTGGGCCCCCTGGCAGAGGCAGTGGTAGTGTGGACATGGACAAAAGGAATGATAGGAAGAAGAAGAAGAAGAAGAAGCAACAGAGAAGTGGATATGGGTGGGGTGATGGGGATTTCGCTAAAGCAAAGAAGGTGGTCCTCCTTCAATTTACAAAGACCAAGAAATATCTGAAGCACCGCAGGACAAACTCCAATAAGGGACCTTCTTCTGAGAATGCTAATACTGCTGCTACTACTACTACAGGTAAGAGGGTTGTTGTTGGTAGTTGCTTTTGTTTGAAGCAGCCGTCTACTTTGGAATCTCCTGCTGAGTCTCGAACAAGTGATCCTAATGATCCTAACTTCACCATTGATATGTTGAGGACTTTGATTGAGAAGAATGATTTCTACTCCAATCAATGCAACCCACATTGAGATGCTACTCATCTTTCCTCTTCTAATAAAAATCCTGGATGAAAGTGAAGGGCTTTTGATAAATTGCTTTGAAATTAAGCTTCAGAGAGGTTGCAGCCTTGCGGGAATTGACATATAGTAGTACTTGGTTGATGCAGTTTGTGATATTAGAGAGATTGGCTTGCTTTAATGTTGGGTTTTATGGGCTTTGAGCATTCATTCATTCATTTATTTGTGCTCTATGTGATGAGGACCAAGTGTGATCATATTCATATACATGTTTACTGGTTTCTTGAGTTTACTCTGAGGTTTACCCATTATCAAATTGTGGAGCTTCAGCCTTGTCTTCTAAACAATTATCCATCTTTGATCATAAATTAGAATCTACCGACTTCTGGAAGTTCCTGATCCTATAAGGTGCATGGACATAATACTTCTGGCTGAAAGATGAAATGCAAATGCAATATATATGGCCTAATCGGCGTCCTAACGGGTTCCTCTGAGGTAATGAGGTTCATTTATATCCGAAGACTGATGTTTATAGCTTCCAAGCAATGTGCCTGTATTTGAGCTTGAATCTTACAGGAAGAGGTCACGAAGCCTTATGGCAATGTGACACATCATCTTTGATCATTGTCAGGCACCTTTTAGAAATTTTCCAAGGTTAAGTAAAGTGTGCATAATGAATGAGAATCTAAATATAAATGTTTAATGTAACGAATATTAATATCATTTTATACAAGATCGAGCTTATAGTAGGCACTCCCATTAATATTCTCAAAATGTGCATTTTTCTTAATCTATACTGATTGATGATATTGTTTGTTATGCGTCCATTTACCTAAACTGTTTTTTATTTTGGATTGTGGGATGCTTGTGCAGAACAAAAATTAGCCCTCATATGTTGGGAGCTTATCCAGGCTCTGCAACTGAGAGGGCACTGATATAATGAAACTCTCTTATAAGTAATCAAGCCATATGATTAAGTTGGGAATGGCATGTATGACAGGATGTAAATTTCATTTGATACCCAAATTAATGACTAGGATTGCTCATCATTAATTCTTTGAGTAGAAACACCAACTGATTTTATGGCGCTGTCACTGATTTGATGCTGTATTAAGTATGACCAAATTTCTTGAAGATAAAATCCTTCATTAGACTGGGAAATAACTTGTGTTTTAAAAACTTCATCTTGAATTCTGCTCAAACAAGTATTAGTTTTGACATATGATTCTGCAGTTGTTAAAAAACCTTTTCATGCGATTTTGGCATATGAGATTTCTTGATTCCAGGCACTAACAGTTTGCAGCACACAAGCTTATGATGTTGAATGTACTTGCCATCAGCCATAAATGGAGGTTGGAGCACTTAGTATTACTAATGTGACTATGCTAGTCACACTAAGCACTTGAGTTTTCATCAATCCCATTTGGGTAGGAAATCGAGGGTTGGGGGGTTTGCACAACAATTTCTTGTTGGCTAACATTTATCAATATCAAGATTCAAGAATGGAACTTCTTGACAGCAACTGGTGTTAAATACAAGGTTAGAAACTATAGTCTACTACAAGTTGAAATTTTGTATCAGAAACAGTAGCGTACCTTCCACTTAAAGCAGCTTCCTAAGCAGTCAAAACAATAACAGTAGTAGTTTCCTGAGACGGCAAGTTCTAGGAAACAGGGATCAGAAGCAGAGGAGGGAGGGGGGTCCCTATCATGATGGCTTAGAGATGGCAACATCGAAGCTTGTAGTTGGGTCCCCAAGTCCCAACATGATGAACCCATGTGGCCTCACATCGTCTTCTTCTTGGCAGGGGCTCCAAGACCCACTCTGGTCATTAATCCCAAGGGACAAAGGGACAAAAACCAATAGCAAGAACGTGTTAACTGTTCACCACCTGCTATCGTCCGCATTACTACGTATAGCTATATTATCTTGATATGGAGGCAGAAAAGGAAGAAAAGTGGGAGGATGGGCCTACAAATATTAGACTCCATCATCAAGTTCAAATGATTCTACAAGAACAACCAAGTAGGTATGGCGTATAGGGTGAAGCCAATCTTAAAGAAGTGGTGGGCAAGCGTCATATGATACAGTTGTTCACGTGACTGCCACTACTGGATCATCCAGTCCTGTTTGTTGCTAATTGGAGATGGTCACAGGAGGCATGGGTTGATGCTCAAGCTTTTTATTATTATTACTACAAGATAAAAATAGATGTTTCTGATTCATTTTAATACTAAAATGGGCTTTCAGATCAGACATCTGATATGTATAGAAAAAGGCTGAAGGGTGAAGGTGGCCAGCTGCCAACCATCAGTTTTTTGGAAAGCAAACAATAAAATAAGATTTGTATATTATCAATGTCTTGGTGAAGAGCGATGGGAAACCTTCCCACAAGGGAAAGCTCTTTATTTTATTTTATATTGGAGATTTTGCGTTGTCCACTCCCATTATTTATTTATATGCATAAAATACTAATTATTGAGTGCATCTAGTAATAATTTTATTCTTACCAAACTGTCTCTGTCTGCAAAATAAATCTGTAATTTTATTTTTATTTTTATTTTTAAATAATAATAATAATAATAAAGCTTTTGGAAGGACTTCAAGAATATTAAGAGGAAACAAAGTGATATAATTATAATTAGGAGTTTTCGGGTAAAAAAAAATAAAGTAGCCGTAAAAAATCTTTTGCAGTAAAGAATATGTTAAAATATTACAAAAATGGCATTGGATAGTGGAAGTCAGATTCCCCATTTATTTTTTTTTTATTTGAAATTCTTGTCGCATCTGCAGTCCGAGATTCATCTCGGCCCAATGCATGTATCATAGCTCTTTAATCTTTCTCAATTTCGATTGATTAATAAGAGACATGGTACTGCTTGTGATTCTCGTTTCCCAGCTTCACTTCTTGTTCTTGTACTTCTTTTTCTCCTCCTCCTCCTCCTCCTTCTTCTTCAAGGAGTTAACTTCATCAGGTGCACGGGGCTAGATCTAAGCTACTGGCTTTGGCTCTTTTCAGTTCAGTAAGGTTTCAGACTCTTCTTTTTTTGATGGGTTTTAGTTATTTTCTTTTTCAAGTTGAGCACAAGGGGTTAATAAGTCTTGTTTTATTGTTTATATTATTGTTCTTTTATATTCTCATTTCCAGTAGCTAAAAGATTCAATTTTTTTTTTTGTTGGGTGGACTAGCTGGAGCTAGTGGATATGTATTGATCATATCAAACCAAATTATTGATGTAACTTGGAGAAAATATTGTAGGATCAACTGTTGAGCTTTGAAAAAAAAAAAGTCTTTGCCTGTTCTGTTAACTGAAAGCCTGTTGTTGTTGAATCATGCTTTGTACAATTAAGCATCAATTATATAAATATCTGTGTCATTATTGTTGAGGAAGATGACAAATACCTATTAATAGACTATTGGATTTACTGCCACTGATTTACCTATCTTTTATACATTTTGATGAACTCTTTATGAATTATGATTCTGTGGTGTAAAAGATGACAAAAATGTATCAACTTCACTTTAACTTGAATTAATGAACAAGTAATAACCATCTTCTCACAAGTACATGCTTATACAGTTTTGAGTTGTTGCTGACCAGAGAGAGAGGGATTGGTTAGTATTATTTCATGGATCCAAACATAGCAATTTGTGGGTTTATTTAAGGTTTTCTTTTTTTACGAATTTCTATAATTTCACCAGATTAGGTGAAGATGTCTTCCTCTAGGCCAAGTCACTCCTCATCCAGCAATTCTGTGAGATCAAGACACAGTGCTAGGATTATTGCTCAGACCACTGTAGATGCAAAGCTACATGCAGACTTTGAGGAGTCAGGCAGTTCATTTGACTACTCAAATTCGGTGCGTGTTACCAATTCATTTGGAGATCAACCACCTAGGTCAGACAAAGTAACCTCAGCTTATCTTCATCAAATCCAGAAAGGCAAGCTCATCCAGCCTTTTGGCTGCTTGCTAGCCTTGGATGATAAAACTTTCAAGGTTATTGCATATAGTGAGAATGCCCCTGAGATGTTGACCACAGTTAGCCATGCAGTCCCAAGTGTCGGGGATCATCTAGTTCTTGGAATTGGAACTGACATAAGGACCATCTTTACTGCACCCAGCGCCTCTGCATTGCAGAAAGCTTTGGGATTTGGAGATGTCTCTCTTTTGAATCCAATATTAGTCCATTGCAAGACTTCTGGAAAGCCTTTTTATGCTATTGTCCATCGGGTAACTGGTAGCTTCATAATTGACTTTGAACCAGTGAAGCCTTATGAGGTCCCTATGACAGCTGCTGGAGCCCTGCAGTCATACAAGCTTGCTGCTAAAGCAATTACCCGGTTGCAGTCGTTGCCTAGTGGGAGCATGGAAAGGCTTTGTGATACAATGGTTCAAGAGGTGTCTGAGCTCACTGGTTATGATAGGGTGATGACTTATAAGTTTCATGATGATGACCATGGGGAAGTTATCTCTGAGATCACAAAGCCTGGTTTGGAGCCATATTTGGGTCTGCATTATCCGGCCACTGATATCCCTCAGTCTGCACGCTTTCTCTTTATGAAGAATAAGGTTCGAATGATAGTTGATTGTCGCGCAAAACATGTCAAGGTGCTTCAAGAGGAGAAGCTTCCATTTGATCTGACTTTGTGTGGTTCAACCCTAAGGGCTCCACACAGTTGCCATTTACAATATATGGAGAACATGGATTCCATTGCTTCACTGGTAATGGCAGTTGTAATCAATGAGGGGGATGAAGATGATGACAGTCCTACTTCTTTACAACCACAAAAAAGAAAGAGACTTTGGGGTTTAGTGGTATGCCATAATACAAGTCCAAGGTTTGTTCCATTCCCTCTAAGGTATGCTTGTGAATTTCTAGTTCAAGTATTTGCTATCCATGTCAACAAGGAATTGGAATTAGAAAATCAGATTGTTGAAAAGAATATCCTGCGCACCCAGACACTCTTATGTGATATGTTGATGCGGGATGCACCCTTGGGTATCATGGTGCAGAGTCCTAACATAATGGACCTTGTGAAATGTGATGGGGCAGCACTATTGTACAAGAACAAAATATGGAGACTGGGAGCAACTCCTAGTGATCTCCAACTTCAAGATATAGCTGTATGGCTATCCGAGTACCACATGGATTCTACAGGTTTGAGCACGGATAGCTTGTATGATGCAGGTTACCCAGGGGCTTTGGCTCTCGGTGATTTTATTTGTGGAATGGCTGCTGTTAGAATAACTTCCAAGGACATTCTCTTTTGGTTTCGTTCCCAAACTGCAGCAGAAGTTCGATGGGGTGGTGCAAAACATGAACCCGGTGAGCAGGATGATGGTAGGAGGATGCACCCAAGATCGTCTTTCAAGGCCTTCCTTGAAGTTTCCAAGACAAGGAGTTTGCCTTGGAAGGATTATGAAATGGATGCAATCCATTCTCTGCAGCTTATACTGAGGAATGCTTTCAGAGACATAGAATCAATGGATATGCATACCAAAACAATTCATTCAAGGCTCAGTGACCTCAAAATTGAAGGGATGCAAGAACTGGAAGCAGTAACCAGTGAGATGGTCCGTTTAATTGAAACAGCGACAGTGCCGATTTTGGCAGTGGATGTTGATGGGCTTGTTAATGGGTGGAACACAAAAATTGCTGAGCTGACAGGTCTTCCTGTTGATAAAGCAATTGGGAAGCATTTACTGACACTTGTGGAAGAAAGTTCATTTGACATGGTAAAAAATATGTTGTTCTTGGCATTGCAAGGTATGTCTTATTCCAATTTCACAATTTTCGCCATTTATTAATTTCTGGTCTTACTGCTAAAGAGAAATGTGTGAGCTTAAGTCGAATTGAGCAAGTTAGAGCTCTCCAATGACTGGAGGCTGGACACTTTATGTTTTGTCCTTTTATCCAAGGGAAATGCTTCTCATGCCACTTTTTTTCATCACCAACCACTACCACTCCAAATGATCTTAATTTTATTTATTGTACTCCTTATCCACCTGGCTTTAACAATGACGGCTATTTTGGCATGTTAAGTGAGGGGAATTGATATCCATTATCCTTGTGCATATGCATTTCATTGACAAAGAAGAATGAGAATTATATGTCTCTGTGGTGCATTATTGCAGAATTATATGTCTCTGTGGTGCATTATTGCTGTTAAGTGGATGTGTTGTTTTTCATGTCTTAGAATTTATGTCCAGCATGCTCGAAGACAAAAAAAAGGATTCTTTTTTTTCTTTTTTTTTCCCCATTTTTTAGTTTAGAACATTTATAGAGTTCCTTGTTTTTTCTTTCTAATCAGGCAAGGAAGAGCGGAACATTCAATTTGATATTAAAACGCATGGCTCCAAGGCTGAAGGTGGCCCCGTCAGCCTAGTTGTTAATGCTTGCTCAAGCAGGGACATTCATGAAAATGTTGTTGGGGTGTGTTTTGTGGCTCAAGATATCACAGGCCAGAAGACAGTTATGGATAAATTCACCCGGATTGAAGGTGATTATAAAGCAATCGTACAAAACCCAAACCCATTGATCCCACCAATATTTGGTACCGATGAATTTGGTTGGTGCTCTGAGTGGAATCCAGCTATGACAAAATTGACTGGCTGGAAGCGAGAAGAAGTAATAGATAAAATGCTTCTGGGTGAGGTTTTTGGCATCAACATGGCTTGTTGTCGTCTCAAGAATCAAGAAGCCTTTCTAAATCTTGGTATCATACTTAATAATGCCATGACTGGCCAGGAATCTGAGAAGGTTTCTTTCAGTTTCTTTGCTCGGAATGGAAAGTACGTGGAATGCCTGCTATGTGTGAGTAAGAAATTGGACAGAGATGGTGCTGCTACTGGTGTCTTTTGCTTCCTGCAACTTGCAAGCCTGGAGCTGCAACAGGCACTTCATATCCAGCGATTATCAGAGCACACTGCTTTGAAAAGATTGAAAACATTAGCTTATATAAAAAGGCAGATCAGGAATCCTCTATCTGGGATTATATTCTCTCGAAAAATGATGGAGTCCACTGAGTTGGATGCAGAACAAAAGCAGCTTTTGCAGACTAGTGCCCAGTGTCAGCATCAACTTGGCAAAATTCTTGATGAATCTGATCTTGATAGCATTATCGAAGGGTATGAAAACTATGTTTCCTATTCTAAATTATGAGTCTGAGGAAAAAAAACTGCATTCGCTCTGTGTCCAAGCTTCCCATGGAGTCTGGTGCATCATTTTTTCCCCTTTTGCTGTTTCATTATGAGCCTCCCTCCCTTCCCTTAATTGCATAAGGTTTTGTCAAACTTATGATTGTTTAAACTCTGGCGTGATGCAGGTCTGGTTTCAGTGGAGCAGGTTAAGATTAGAGCATAGGTTAGCATCTGATTAGGAAGGGCAAATATAATTCTATTCTGCTATTAGAGGAAACTGAATTAGAAAAAAAAAACAGTTAAGCATATTGGGAAGATAGGATGATCAAGGTTACTGTTCACATTTATGTATAATGTCCCGTCAAAGGGTAAAGCTCTGATTCGCTAAAACAATAGATTATAGAATCATATGCATAAGCCTAGCTTCGTATTGATAAGCATTTACATGAGTGAAGATCAGGAGTTTAGGACTATGAAGCTATATTTCATGCTGCTATTGCCCTGTAGTTCCATAGTTTGCTCGATGATTGACTAACAAAATGATATTATTTGCATACAGATTTGGATATGATTTTTCTTTTCTTGCATCATCTTTATTAATTGTTTATCTTTTTCTCTGAATTGTTGACAGCTACTTGGATCTGGAAATGGTTGAGTTTACACTGCATCAAGTACTAGTTGCCTCCATCAGTCAAGTCAAAATAAAGAGTGACGGAAAGGGTATTCGGGTAATCCATGATGCAGCAGAAGGGATCATGATTGAAACCTTGTACGGTGATAGCCTTAGGCTTCAACAGGTGTTGGCTGACTTCTTATTGATGTCAGTTAACTACACACCGACTGGAGGCCAGCTTAATGTTGCAGCTAGCTTGACCAAGGACCAGTTAGGACAATCAGTTCAGCTTGTGCATCTGGAACTCAGGTACTACTTCAGTCAAATATCATGAGATTGTAACGTTGGTATGCATGACAAATGTTTAGAATGCTTTGCATTTAAAACTTTGAATGTACTGGTTCTATCATCAGCAGTATGTAAACGGCTAGATTTGAAAGAGTGAACAAAGCATGGTGCAAAATGTGCATGAATAGATTCTGCTACAAATATAGCTAATCTACAGTTGCATTTACTTTGGTCAGGATAACACATAGCGGTGGTGGGGTACCTGAAACATTACTAAACCAAATGTTTGGCAGTGATGTTGATGCCTCTGATGAGGGCATCAGCCTGCTTATCAGCCGGAAACTGGTGAAACTCATGAGTGGAGATGTACAGTACTTGAGGGAAGCAGGAAAGTCCAGTTTTATTATATCAGCTGAACTTGCAGCTGGCGGTAAATCCAAAGCTTAACCGACTTGGAAAGAAATAAGAATGCCAATCTGTTGTTGTATAGATCCTGAAGAATTATGAGTTGGATTTTCTGGATTGCCATGACACGTATTTCTTGATTTGTTTAATTTTCTAGTCTACACATTATTTGCCTTGCTCCCAAGTTGTAAATATTACCGGCAATTTCCTTGCAGTTTTATGAACTTGGTTAATCTTTGCTTAAGCAAACTCTTACATCTGCATTTGCTACAGAGTTGGTTAATATTGCCAAGGATGAAAATGAAAAGAATTTGTTGAAAATCAAAGATGTTCAACACCCATCTTTCCTTTTGAAGATTTGAATTATTAATATCTGTTGACTGTTAATTTTGATTAGTTTCATTAAGCATAATGCTCACAAGGTATCTACTTTTTTTTTATATGTGAGATTCACATGAATCAATATCAAATACATAATCACTCACACGCATAAAGATTTAACATTTTTTGAGTTCAATATTTAATTATGTCTAATTGAAGCTTGAATTCAATCCTAATTAGGTTAAGTATAGAAGAAGCAAGTTGAGCTATACAAAAAGATTTTGAATAAGAAATCTCCATGAAACCTTTTACTGTCAAAAAAGAAAAAAAAAAAAGACGAAATCTCCATGAGAAAGTCTCAAACTTTGACTTGGGTTCTTTTGGGAAGAGCAAGGAAACCATGGAAGGAACTCTCAATCCAATTGGATCCATTGGTTCGACGAACGTTAAACTGCGGGCCTCAAGACCCTATCGCGGGCCGAAAAGTTGAATACTTTGAGGCTTTTCTTAAATAGCATGCCTTTCTTCATTCCTTGCTTTCAACGCAGACCCCTTTCTCCTTCTATCTCTCTCTTTCGCGTCTTGCTTCACTCTACGGAGGTCTCATCTGGCTGCTCTTCCTCTTCTTTCATTTTCCCATCAATTTCTTCCTTCTCTTTTGTACCAAATCTCACTTATTCTTCTCCATTTTTTGGTTTTCAGGTTATTTAACGGTGTTGTTACTGCCGGAAATGGAGATTAAACGGCTGTCATTTGCAGCTGATAGCCCTCCGCTTTCAGTTCTTGCCTCCGCCAAGGTTGCTGCTGTCCTCCTTCCTACGCCTACTATAGCCACCGACTCTTCTTCTCCTCCCACTTTTATCTTCTCTGATGGGTATGTCCTCTTCCATTTTCCCTTTTGTAATCTCTATTGTTTTTTGCTTGTTTCACAACTGATCTTGTATTATAGGACGAAATTGCAAGGCACCTATGTCCTTCTTCGCTACATTGGTCGGGTTGCTAGCCTTCCCAATTTCTATGGAGAAGACGCTTTCCAGTCTAGCCAGGTGATTTTCCTAATTTTTCCTTTTTTTTTATTGCTCCTTTGGTTTGATATGCTTCTTTGGAAATTTTCTTTATTCAATTTTGCTAATGCCTGAAAAGTGTTTGTTCGTCCCAGATTGATGAATGGCTGGAGTACTCTTCTATCCTTTCATCAGGGTCTGAATTCGAGACTGCATGTACTTACATTGATAGTTATTTGGAGAAGCGTACTTTTCTTGTCGGGTATTGTTTATCAATTGCAGACATGGCTATTTGGTCAGGTCTAGCAGGTATTTGCTTCAGCCACCACCTGTAATTTATTTGCTGTGTCCTCTCCTCTATTGGCTGAACATTTATGTCATTTACACATTGAAGCATTGGCAATTTCCAACTTTTTTCATGGCCACAGGTTAATTGTTTTGACAATAATTCTAAAATACCAAGGAAGAGAGAGAGAGAGAGAGAGAGAGAGAGAGAGAGATTTGTTTATTAATGAGGCATATATAATGCTTCTTTTCTGTAGGCCATGGATGTTCTGTTGAATTGAATTTTTTATTTGGCTTCTGGGGATTGACACCTTTGAACATGTATAGCAGTATTGGTGGCTGTTTACACTTCATGTCTCCTTTTTACCACGAGGATCATAAAAATTGTAATATATATTCAATTATTATTGTTTTAAGATGTCCAAACTTTTGTTGCTTAATGAATTTTTTTCCAGAGATCTATAATATTCTATTCTTTGCAGCAACTGGACAGAGGTGGGAAAGTTTGAGGAAGTCAAAGAAATACCCAAACCTAGTACGCTGGTTCAACTCAATATCTACAGAATATAGTGATGGCTTGAATGAAGTCACAACAACATATGTTGGCAAAAGAGGCTTGGGAAAACCTACGCCAGTTAAATTGAAAGAGCAACAGGTTGTCAATGGAGATATCTCTGAAAAGGGTAAGCCAGGTGGCAGAACGGCTGAAGTTGATCTTCCAGATGCTGAAATCGGGAAAGTGTGCCTGCGATTTGCTCCGGAACCCAGTGGTTTTCTTCACATTGGGCATGCAAAAGCAGCATTATTGAACCAATATTTTGCTCAACGTTACCAAGGTGAGCTGATTGTTCGCTTTGATGACACAAATCCAGCAAAAGAAAGCAGTGAATTTGTGGAAAATCTTCTGAAAGATATTGAGACACTAGGCATCAAATTTAAAAAAGTTACGCATACATCAGATTATTTTGATAAGTTGATGGAAAAGGCTGAAGAGTTGATAAGGCAGGGTAAAGTTTATGTTGATGACACGCCACGTGAACAAATGCAGAAAGAAAGAATGGATGGAATTGAATCAAAATGTAGGAACAATAGTGTGGAGGAGAATCTCAACTTGTGGAAGGAAATGATAAAAGGATCAGAGAGGGGTTTGCAGTGCTGTCTTCGTGGGAAGTTAGACATGCAAGACCCAAATAAATCTCTTCGAGATCCAGTCTATTATCGTTGCAATCCTGTTCCTCACCATAGAATTGGGTCCAAATACAATATATATCCAACATATGATTTTGCCTGTCCTTATGTTGACGCTATTGAAGGTATATCTCATGCTCTTCGATCAAGTGAGTACCATGATCGAAATGCTCAATATCACAGGATTCAAGAGGATTTGGGAGTTAGAAAGGTTCATATTTATGAATTTAGCCGGTTGAACATGGTCTATACGCTCCTTAGTAAGCGTAATCTTCGCTGGTTTGTTGAAAATGGAAAGGTTGATGGATGGGATGATCCTCGATTTCCAACTGTCCAAGGAATTGTACGTAGAGGTTTGAAAGTTGAGGCATTAGTACAATTTATTCTCGAACAGGTATGATAATATGTGCCATTATTTCATTTCTTTCTATTATGATGCTTGATTATAGTCTATGCAAATATTGTACCCATTGTTCTGGAAGATAATTTTAATTGCACAATATTGTAGCAAAGGCCCAAAACCTGCCTTGAGAATCAGAATATATCAGTTTACTTGTGATTGCTCTTTATCTTTATTAAAACTCTTCATTGCAAGGCTGTGTTGTGTTTTTTAGATTAAGGATTTCATCGGCAATAAAATTGCTTAGGAAGCCAAGTTCAGATTCATTTATTTTGCGTATTCCTTCCACATCTGCAAGTGTCTGCTAGTATGCTCGTAGATGTACATTACCTTAATTTCTGGGATAGGTTTTTACATTCTTGAACTTCAATTTCAATGTCCATGCTGTGTCAGGGGGCATCAAAGAATCTCAATCTCATGGAATGGGACAAACTTTGGACAATTAATAAGAAAATTATAGATCCTGTTTGCCCCAGACATACTGCAGTTATTGAAGAAAAACGTGTGTTGTTGACATTGACTAACGGTCCTGAGAATTCATTTGTTCGCATCATACCGAGGCACAAGAAGCATGAAGGTGCTGGAGAGAAGGCCACAACCTACACAAAGAGGGTATGGATAGACTATGATGATGCAAACTCCATCTCTGAAAATGAGGAAGTAACTTTAATGGATTGGGGGAATGCCATAGTGAAGGAAATTGTGAAAGATGAGAGTGGAAATGTTACACAGTTGATTGGGGTTTTGCATCTTGAAGGATCTGTCAAGACAACAAAGTTGAAGCTCACTTGGCTGCCCGAGACAACTGAATTAGTTAACATATTGCTGGTGGAGTTTGACTACCTGATAACAAAGAAGAAGGTAATTCTTTGTCTGAGGGCACTGTTAAGTTTGCATCCTTACAAATGAGTGCTTTTGATTTGAAAATTGCTTATTTTGAATTCAGTCTATTATTTCTTGCACATTTAGTCTTTAGATTCTGTGTTTATGTTCCTATCCTTCAAACTTAGCAGGGTAACTGCATCAAGTTGTGTGATTTGTGCGGATAATTTAAGTTTTTATTTGTCAATATTGTCATCAATCATCTATATAAATGGCCTTCTCAAAATTTATCCTTTGAGTGGGAGTGGTTTGTACTGATTCAAATTGATAGATCTTAACAGATATACCCCCACCACCTTTTTTTTTTGAGCCTCTCCCTTTTTTTTTTTTGTGAACCTGCAGGTTTTGGGGAAGGGAAAAATTAAATTATGATTCTGATGGCTGCTTCTCTGTCTGTCAGAGTGGCGTTTTCCTTTGACTAAGTGCTTTTATGTTTTTTTTTTTTAAATATCCTTTTGATTATGATATTTTGGCTGAAATACTTGTTATTTTATAGTCGAGGGTTTCAAGTGCAGATTTTATTAATTTTGTAATAGAAAGTTTTCATCTTCATTCCTCTTACTATTTGAATTAGTGGTGCGCTCTTAGGTTGACCCCTTCTATTGTTGCTCATGCATCTATCTCTCAAGTGTTGGTGCTTCTAACTGTTGTGGATGCAGCTGGAAGAAGGAGAGAATTTTCTTGATGTGCTTAACCCATGTACCAAGAGGGAGATTGCAGCACTAGGGGATTCTAACATGCGAAATTTGAAGTGTGGGGAGATATTACAACTGGAGAGGAAGGGTTACTTCAGATGTGATGTTCCTTTTATTAGACCTTCAAAGCCTGTAGTTTTGTTTGCAATTCCAGATGGCAGGCAGGCAACTTCATCAAAGTAGACCTTCACATTTGACTAGACTATTTTCAGGTTCTGAGAAGTTGAAGTTAAACCACATGTTTTCCTTTATTTTATTGTATGGGGAAGAATTGCAGTTTTCAACTCACTACCCCTATCTTATTCATATGAATTAGTGTATGCACTTTTTGTTATTGAACCAAGATATCTCACTGCATTGCCGTAGAGGATTTTGTCATCCATATTGAAAGAATTATAGGTTAAAACAGGAGCAGGATGACACAAAAAGGGTTCTTATTTAATGTAGGAATCTTTGGATAACTGGATGTGTCCTTTATATTCTTGTACGTCTTTGATCAGTAATCTCTGGGTTGATGTTTCCACACTTCTACATTTTTCAATGGCCCCTGTCATGTTCTTGTGAGAAGAAATCATTGAAGCTTTCTTTACGTAGAATGGAGGGATTTGGTTATCAATTGTTGTTGATGTCGACCTGTTGTACGGTAGGTAAGATGTCACCTCAGACAGCTTTGCCATTCTCTTTTTAAGTACGTCTTTAAATGCATGACCATGAAACACTTGGCCCGATAATAATGATGATGAACAGGAAGAACAAATCATTGCGCATTGTTCTCTGTACAAGTTGACTATTAAAGCGTAGCATGTCCATGCGCATCTTTTTTTTTTTTTTTTTTTTTTTTGCAATCACGGAGCTCTAATGAAGTAGTGATGTTCCTGCAACGACTTCTACGATGAGATAACCGCTTCTTGTGTTGGTCTCAGAATATTCCAAAAACAATGATAAAATTGTATTTGAATTCACGTCATTATCTTGCCAACTTATCCATTTGGCCTCGCAGCTACTTTGAGAAGTCACCTTCGTTCTGTTTCTTTAGTATTCAAATCCTGTATGGTCACTTTAATTCTGGTAAAAGTTGATAATTCAAATTACTTTTTTTTTTTATTTGATTCTAGTAAAATAAGGCAAGACCCCACCTGCCAATGTAAAAGAAATTATTTAGCCCCCCATTAAGTTATCCCAAGTCCTAATCTTTGATTGTTCTAGTTGTGTTGGAGATGAGAAGCCTCTTCTAGAATGGCAAAATATTTCTAGTTGTGTTTGTCCTTTTTGCTTGGCAAATTATGGTGCCCTTGCAATGCATTAACGGTTGGGTTTAGGAGCTATTTCGAGCCTGTTCTTTAGGAGAGATCCGCATTATCTGCAAGACTCTGTGGGCTTTACGACAAGGTAGGAGAGCTCCATGAACAAAACCCTTCACGTCTTGTCTGCTTCATTGCTAACGGACGACAAGGCACTGACAGGGATTGCAAAAATCTTTCTCAAAACCCGAGACATCATTCGGACATCAACTGTGATATGCAGCTATCTTTTCAAGTAGGCCCAACGACCCAGGCTTTCTATCCGTTGGAAAGCCACTTAGTTTGGTTTCTTTTTTTTTTTTTTTAAACAAAAAGAAACGTTTCTGTCAAAATGTTGCATTTGAAACTGACTGTTCATCTTTGATACAAGAAGCTAACGGGTAAACTTCCGACATTGGACAGAACTGTCTAAATGTACGTTAAAAATAAGATACAAGTATTTAATTTAAAATTGTTGAAATTATTTGATAGGAAATGAGACTTACATTGAATTTACCCTCATAAAATGAGAGAGAAATAAAATTATTAGGAAGGACAAATCCCATATAAATGGAGAAAATAATAACAGTTTGAAGATGATGACACTCGTTAATTACTTCTTGGGTGCCAACCTAGACTTGATTTTCTCGATCTCCTTTGTCCCCACCTGGAATGTCTGGGTCAAGACGTGGTCTGGGACCGTTGGTGTGGCAGCGAACAAGGTGGCGCCGAGAGCTTGAGTACCAGGAAGCTGGCTGTTGAAAGCGGCGATGACGGTGGCTGTAGCCTTGCAATTGTTCTTCTGGTAATGCACCAACCCTCTTGGGAAGACGAATATCTCACCCTTGCTGACGGTCTTAGAGACCAGAACGTTAGCGGTGGTGATGAAGCCCACCTCGAGCTCGCCTTTGAGGACAAAGATTATCTCGCTGGCTCGTGGGTGGGTGTGGGGAGGATTAAGACCGCCGGGGGCGTAATCAATGCGAGACATGGAGAGTCCAAGGGTGTTAAGGCCTGGGATTTTCTGAACATTGGCTGCGGTGATCAAAGAGCCATGAGTGTTGTTAGTCAGCCCTGGCCTGGCTAGCCCGGCGAAGAAGAAGTCATCTGACGTGATGTTTTCTTTGCAGACATAGCCATTAACTTTCACAGCTGTTTAGGAAAAACATACACTCACGAATCAGCCATTAAAGATGATAAATTTCTCATCCCATTGTCAGAAAGGAAAAAACTCGAGTAATGTTAAGACTAAAGGAACGAAATTTGAAGAAGGGAGTACCAGACGAAAGATCAGCAACACAGAAATCTTGAAGCAAGTCAGGTTCAGCCATAACAGAGGCGAAGAAAATCCCAAAAGAGAAAACAACAAGTGGCACTGGTGTGTTCATGGTTGAAAGGGATTGTGTCCTTCAGTCCCTCTCTCTAATATGTGTGGAGTTTTAAAGAGTACAAAGGAAAGGGAAAGAAAGAGAATACAAGAGTTTGTTTAGAATGAACGATCAGGAGAGAAGTTGGGAACTGTATTTATAATCATATCTACATATAGTAAACACATTTTTCTTCGTATCTGTTTCTATTTTCTATATATATATATATATATATAGTTGTTATCTTTTGAAATGCATTATGATAACTATTTATTGGTAAATTATTAGCCAACAGTATGTGGGGTTCATAATTTGCAATACAATATTATACGTGTTGGACTTGTGTTCATCTGAAAGGAATGAAAAGGTGGGGTGGAGGGGTACGGTAGAATGACTAAAAGAAACAAAAAGGTTCAATCCTTGTGGGGCTCTCTCTCTATCATCATTTGTGTTTTAATTGGATCGGCTCAGTTGACGAGTAAGAGTAGATTTATTTCCCACCTCATTTATATGAATAACAAGTGTGTTTTACTGTAACATTTTCTTACATGTAAATGCATCAAGCATTACAGGGTTGAGCAGCTACAATAGTTAACGTAAGAAAAGCATAAAATTAATGGATGATTGCAGTTCCAGAATGGGCAACTAATCATGCAGGTGGAAAGCAATTCATATGGGTTTGGTACTTCACCGACTTTATCACTTGCGTTTTTACATTTTTATGATTCTCAAAGAACAAAGCATTGAATTTTATGAATATATTATCTTGAAGGTATAATCAAATTTCAATTTTCCTATAAACAAAAATGATAATGGTAATTGAAATTGAAACCTTCAAATACTACGTACTATTACTTTCCCCCCAACCGAAGTAAGTTGAGATCAGATGCAAATTTTGACCAACTCAAATTGCAATAAATTGTAAGTAATTTTAATTTATTAAAATAAAAAGATTTTGAACCTTTGGCCCAGCTTTAACATAGTCCCGGCCCCAAAGAAAAATACTCATACTACGTATTGGTTCTGCCATACTTGGTAAGTTTTTAATCCAAAAATATAGATCCAAATTCCGAAATGAATGACAGGTTTTTGGAGAAAGAGATCCCTGGTCCCTCAATTGAAGAACTATTATTAGAGACGAATCTCTGGACGGACTATTCATCATGCAGGTTGCAAACCTTGTATAATATTCAGGCATTAATTTGTCCATCTCCCCTCTCCTAATTCCCAATATATGCAGCCACATTCCCATATTTATGCAATATTTTGCATATAGTGGGTCGCATGTCTATTAACATTTTTAAGTTGGACAAATGTACATGTCATGAACTCTCTCTTATTACGTTAAACATGGAATCTCAGGTTTTATGGTCCCTGATGGTTTTAAATTAAGGTTGAAAATCTGGTTATTTCGCAGCTTATGTCAAAGATTAATGATGCCAGGCACATGGGCACTAAACTGAGCGGACTATCAAGTCTCCATACTCGGCCTGTTCTACTGACGCAGACATCCGGTTGTTAAAAGACAAAAGGTCGGATTGATGTCAATGCAACAGATTGAGCCTCTAATTTGATGGCTGGGTGTTCACATAGTTTGCTGTGAGCACTTTTAGTTTGTGCAATGAACATCATCTCTGCACAATTTGTCCATTTCTTGTTGCGATGACACTTTCAGTATACGTTCCATAAGATTTCAGGTCACAAAAGCTTGCTTTTTCAGTCGAATTACATCACACCCAAAACCCTCCAGGCTAACCAACCACAAGATCCACAAATCTAACCCAGGGCAGACAAGATTAAAACATTATACACCTTGCAAGTTTCCAGCTTGATTGCAAACAGTATTAGTGAACATAAATTACTGAATTCTGTGCATCCTTTCAAGCAAGAAAGGGGTCTCATACAGAAACTCCTAACCTGATTGTACCAATAAGAAACACCATATTGTCAGGAAATGCATCGGAATGGCAACCATTACATGCTTAAACACCCTTGTGTATGCATGAACCAATAACTGCTCCACAAAATGAATTGGAACTTGCACAACCAAAATAAACAAGAAAATGATGCAGGCAAACAACTTGTCAGTGTCACAAATCAAACTCTTTACCTGATTACCATCCATTGCTTGATAAGGTTATGTCATCCATTTAGCTACTTCTTCTTCCTACCACCTCCAGCCTTTGACTTCTTAACACTAGATTCTTTAGCATTGTTTTCTGGTGTTTCCTGTCACAAATGTACAAAGAATAAACACAAAAAATGAGTAGCAGCAATCAACTAATTCCTTCCATGATCTAGACATATGTAGCCATGATTCAAATATAGTCTCTATCATTTACAACATTGGAGTGAATTAAAAATCATCAATAACAATTTGCTTTCCTCATGAAAGTCATCTCAATTTGCAAGAATACAACAATTATGATGGTAGCTCGAAATACTGAGCTAGATGGGATAGAGATGAATACAAATTGATTCTGAAGGTTCGCCCGAGTTTTCAGTTTCATGCCCCAAAACAGACACCTCTGGATGGTGTGGAGAGCTTGGATCCCAGATAGACAATTGGCAGGCTTAAGCCGCCAACGACCTTGGGAACAGAACAATTACAAACTTGAAGAAAGAGCATTTTAGACTTGATTGTTTGCTTAGGAGATTGAAGCACACATTTAGTTTCCTGTCATCCAGCGTACCAAGAAATTGTGGTGCTAATCAGTTTTACACTTCCCAATGGATCATAAGCAGCAAAGGATAAGGATCATAATTCTACTCTTTACGACAAAATTATTTTAGAAAAGAAAAAAAGGGTCTGCAAATTATTTAAGAAGAGCATCTACTCTTGCTTGCAGCACTTTAAAAAATAAACAACCCAAATTATGTAATGTAAGTTGAGGGGCAAAACCCCATGGTTTTCCAGGAATTGTCACAAGTTATCACCAAGGAAGGAATGGGTATCATGGGTCCAAACCTATTAAATGCAAAAAATAAGTTCAAATACATGCTTGAAAAGAGAACTAAGATAAGAAAAGTTTTCATTATCCAGTAACAACCTAACACAACCATACACCTCACGCCCACCATGCTCTCTCTTCCCAAAAGCTGGGGGAACAAAGAAACTTCATCTACATAAACACCTTCAATGGATGAAAATTGGAAAAGAAGAAACTACATGCATAAACAGCGTAAAGGAGACTGAGCAAAAACCCAATGAAACAGAACTAGTGAAAGAAGAATAAGAAAACTGGCAGGCCTGGACACTGAGCAAAAACCACAACTCTGCTAGGAACGACATCTACAACTAGCAAAACACAACCCAGACCTGCCACCAGAACACAATAGTTTTTATATTCAACTCAATGTCCAAGGTCATTTGGACAGAGAAAGCTCCCCCCAGACAGATGCTGAGTTTCAGGCAATCAATCTTGCAGAATTTTTGCTTCCAAACTCTCATTGATTAGTAGAAGGCATGGAGTCAAGGATAGAGAGAATGGCAAACAAAGTAAAAGCCAGGGCGGACCTAGGAGTAAACAAAGGTAGAGCAAACCAAAATTGATGTGGGCAGAAGTGGTACAAAATCATGTAGCAATATAATTCACCGAAGGGTCACAGAAAGTGACAAGAAAGAAAAACAAGATCTGGACAGCTAATTTGGGTTGAGATGCACTTGAATTGAGCATGAACTTCAAAAACACATACATAGGGAGAAATGCCAATGAATACATTGAAATACTTAAGAGAGAGTACCTTCCGTTTTATTGGTACAGATGAGTTTGCAACTGGCTTAAAAAATGATTCCAATCTGTAGAAGAAATGAAACAAGGCATGATTAGAAAATGAAATTAAAAAATGGCATTGAGTACAAATCAGTCTAGAGTTTCAAGGAGTTGCAATTTCATCCCAGCCTCTAAGCTTGCAATTTAAACACTATGCAGAAAAGTGTTTCAAGGAGTCAGAGTAAATGAACCTTTCTCCATCTTTTGGATCATGAAAAAGAGAGATAACTGCTACAATGTGGCATAGCCAACAGATGGAGCTATGAATATGGATATCACATGCATCATCCATTCCATCCACATAGCTTAGATTGGGATATAATATGAGCAAACATTGAAACACTTATGGAAGTGGAAATAAAACACCAGCAACTTTTAGAAGACAGGGGATGCAATTGAGATACTAGTCACTAATTTATACTTGTGAAAATTTAATGCCCATTTGAAATCACCTAAGCATTACTTACCGGCCCTGAGATGACTTGTTCTTAGCTGCTTTAATTTTTTCTATCGACTGTCACAAACAAATGAAGATCAATAAATAGTCTGCATATTTCCTAAAACAGAGAAATCCTGCAAAAAATATTTTTGCAATAATGATCTAAAGGATCACCTTTGTTACTCTATCACTATTGAACCCATTTTCATTCACCAGGAAAGTAATCAGCCCCTGCAAAAATGATGAGATGAATAAACCCGTTTTCAATCAACACGCCAGAAAAAAAAATTCCAACACTTCCACATGATCACTATTGAACCATTTTCATTAACCAATAAATCACCTCTTCATCTGGAGCAGTCCACTTAAGTTCAGGCTCCTCTTCATCAGCAAGGACAACTGGTTCCTTAAAAAGTCTTCGAGCCTCCTGATATGGCCAATCCTCTGGTATTTGGTATCTGAGCACGTAAAGAATATGATCAATACAGAACCAATAACAGTATTAAGTCCTTGAAGACGCTAACTTATCACACAAATTATTATGATCACTCTACAAAACCAACAGGCTCTTAAGTTCTGATAATATACAGCTGAGAATTATTATTGAGTATGAGAGAGAAAACATCACAGATGTTAAATTTCATAACCAGAAATCCAAGTGCCAACAAACCATCAGTCACAGCCCACATGCAGTTGCCGTATAATAAAACTTCATAAGATGAGCCTCATCAAAAACAGGATGATTCAAGAATGAAGAACCAACACAGGAAAATAGAACATTATAACATGCTTCATCCTAAGCTGAAAAATTAGACAAAGGGAAAAAGATAATAATTTTCAGCTTTTGTATATTTGTTAGCGCTTTTAACAAGGGGAAAGATCATATTAAGTCAAATTCCAGTATCGGTTCACCGCTTGAAAGCACATGAAACACATTCATCTGCTGAAAATGACAGTACTAAAGTTGTAACTGTAAGATGATATCACCTCTCTTTGTTTATGTTCTCCAATATGCTCTCTATAGATCCATGCTGACGGATGAGCTTCAAGGCAGTCTGCCCTCCAATTCCTGTAGAATGAATTTGCCATGGCAGTAATCAATGAATACATTATCAAACTTTCAAGCCTATGACAGTTAAGAGGTTCAACTCTTATACATTTGATTAAGATTACTGGAGGAAGCCATAATTAAAAATCCTTACGAAGATTACCTCGAATACTGTCACAATAATCACATCCAGAAAGGATACACAGGTCAATGAACTGATCCATGCTAAGGTTCAACTCCTCCAAAATCTGCAAAGAAAAAACCAGTGAGAATGGAGAACAGTGGATTAAGTATAAAAAGAATTCCCAATGTTCATAGTTCTGAGCACCTTTGAAACTTCAAATTCCATAACAGGGATTTTTCTTGAGCTGGGATCCATCAAATGGCGAAGAAATCTAGGAGCTCCAAAAGTTAAGGAATCCATATCCTCAGAAGCTACAGCATAAACCTGGAAGACAAAAATATTTTGAAATAAATCACTTGAAAGCCAATCCCAGATTCATGGAACCGTAGGAAAAGGAGTAATTCTACTTCTTTGCAACCAAATTGAACCCACAAGTCCAAAAACAAAAGGGTAAATCCACTCCCTTCAGGCATTAGAAACAAAATGGACAGTCCAAATGCCATGCAAGCATAAGTGAACCAAAATCAATTTAGAAGCAAAAAAATACATGCCTTTCTTGATTTGCAAAGTGCAGCACACTCTGCCTCTGCTTCCGAAGGAGCCTATACAAACAGAAAATGAGATGTCCAAAACATCAATATATTTTTATATCATCATTGGCAACAGAAGTGTACAATGGATAAAGTTTAAAAAATATATAAGATTTTCTTGTATTGGCACATTCACATGCTAAAGCTCAAATAAAAAATAAATTGAATAACAGAAAAATACCTCAACTACAGGTACTCCCATGAGTTTTAGAAGTCTTTTGCAGTCTTCATTGTGCTGCTTGGTCACCTGTGGAAGTAGATGTGCAAGTGATCTTGCTATCCAAACCTTTGTTTATAAGAGTACAACTTTGCGAGTACTAATAATAAAAAATAAAAAATAAAAAAAAAATCATAGTGACCTCCACAGATATCACAGAACCACTACTACTGGAGACTGAGAATAAAGCAAAGAACCAACCTTCACTGTCCGCTTACTGAATTTCTCAATGTCTTCCTTGTTGCCAGCCTTAAAATGAAAAACAACAGTTTTTGAAATGAGATCTCCAAAAGAAAAGTGAGAAACTGTTGAAGGTTGAAATAAACAAATACCTCCACAGCTTGAGCCAAATCCTCAGTAGCATCTGCCCTCCTTGAGTAGCTATATTACAAATTTTGTATGAAAATCATCATTATCATTAACCATGATATAACACTTCCAAATAACAAAAACTGCAGAAAATAAAAATGAAAAACAAGAAGCATGGATAGTAATAGTACCGTTTTGCCAGCTCTACTTTCTTCAAGTCTGGAGGCTGCCCATCAAACACATAACTGAAAGCACATACACTTGATTGATTTAGGATAAGCATAAAGCTCACCAAATGACATCCAAGTAACACAGAAACCTTCTTTTTTTTTTTTTTGTTTTAATTAAAAGAGGGAGGAAAAGAGAGAGAGTGTTAGCCATACACAGGCTTTATTCCAGCCTCAAGAAGCCTGATTGTCCGAGTAAACATGCCTTGCAAATGACTAGAACATTGACCGACGGAGAGGAGGAAAAAAACAGGTTAACAACTATCCAAGAAACGACATTGGAACACTAAAACAATACTACTTTAATAAAAAGAGTTGGGAAATTGAGGAGGAGAAAAATCGTTAAGTGAATACCTAGTGACTTCGCCAGCCTCATTAGTGAGCATTTCAGTCCCAATTCTTCCGACGACAATCTGCAACAATTCAATAAATAAGCCAAATTTCCAGATAAAACTCCTAACGTCTATATATTAAAAAAGAAATAAAATTGGAAATAATACAGACAAGGAACTGGTAGATGCTCATGCTGGCATCTATGGCGATCTGACGGCCAAAGTAGCTCTCAAATTTCTGCTCTTTCATAGCTTTGGGGGCATTATCCGCCAGCAGCTTGGTTAAACCCTACATGAAGCAATCACTTAAAGAATTCTCGAAGCAACAAACAATGTTGCGAAATTGCGAAGAACAAATAGAGATTGAAGAATCGAACAGACCTTAATACCCATTGATAATTATGATAAGGTTACAGTTGAAATTGGAGAATGAATAGAAATTCAAAAGGAGGATGGTAGGGGTTTTGGGAGGCTTTTAGGTTATGGAAGGAAGAGGATGTCGAGTTAGTTTCCCGCCTATTGAGAGTACCAACAAGTTTGGGCTGCGTTGATCAATCAGCCCACAACTAAATGGGCCTTTCTGAATAGATTTATTTTAAATTATAATTATTATTAATTGGAAACTGTAAAATAGAGAAAAAAAAATAAAAGAAAAACATAAATTGAAAGCCCACCGACACACGTGATTAGCAAAATAGCAGAGGCTGTTAACAGCGTGAGGGTGCTTAAAGGTCAATGCACATGCACATGCCTAATTGACTTATAAAACCAGACCCAGATCTTCTGCTAAACATGTCCATCCTCTTACTCTTTCATGCGATCACATCTCTCTCTCTCTCTCTCTCTGTAATATTTGAAATTATACGTTGGTGGGAATATATGCAAGCGTGTGGGAAGGATAAGGAGTTGCGTGAACGGAACGGAGTATTTCATTTACGTCTGTTTTGGACATTCTAATCTAATCTTATTGGTTAATTGATTAACTATAGATACGGACAATAAAAGGCTAAAAGGGAGGGCCAAGTGTACGGACAAGGTGGTGGTGGTGGAGATGGTCCCTGACACAAAACCACCATCAATTACGAGAACCCACCACCCAATTTCTTTCTATGTTTTGTAACCATTTGAATTGGCTTCATCCTCACCCATCTGTATAATCAGCCATTCTAATAAACATGAAATGTTAATTGCAAGTGATACTTGTTGTGCACGTAATTGCATACCATTTCAATTTTCAGGACCCAACACCCAATCTTACTCTTCCATGTCTAAATCAACCCATGTATGGTGCATAATTAAAACCGCACGGCATTTAATTAAGCATGTGCTTAAGCACTCATGTTGAGCAAGCAGCACGCTTTCATAATTATTATTATTAGACATCCAAACCTCATAGTCATCATGCTTAGACTCAATTCTTATGTCCTTTTTCATGCACATACATAAATACATACATACATACATTTATTTATTATATTTTTTATCTAATATTTTCATGTGAGGAAAAAAAAAAAGAATCTTGAGTTCTCCTATGGATTCTTCCAATCCAGATCTCAAAAAACACACAGAAATCTAACTAAAAAGAAACCAATAATAAAATAATGAAAACAAAATCAAAATCAAAACCAAAACCTATGGTCATCTTTCAAGAACAACTACAAATGATAATAAAAATCTTTTTCCCTTTCATTCAAGAACCATGTTATTGCCTTGAAGACAGAAAATATGCAATGCTCCATTAGGCCATAGTTCAAAAAAAAGTGTAAGAGAGACAGTCAGACAGGCATTTCCCACCGCACCAACCCCTCCACAGTACACAAACTATGTCACCTCCATCAAATGGTCGATACCTGTCTGTGACTTTAGATAGGTCAACTGCTTGTAACACCAGATTTGCTTGTTAACCTAAAATCATTGTAAGATTCCAAACGTGCCTCTAGTTTATATTAACCTCAAAAAGCCCGGCAAATACTGTGCTTTGCAAAACAGCTCAATACAACTCTCTCTCTCTCTCTCTCTTTCTACATTTCTCATGAGAGCTGTCATTATTTTCTTTTTCCTATATTTAGTTTTGTCAAGCTAAATACTGGCAGATTTTGAAGATAAATATCTTCTTTCACCAATAATGGAAGGGGATTGTTGATATCGTTAAGCAAAGTCTTTAGCTTTCTGTATTTTTCCTTTTTCCTTTTTCAAGATTTGGTTGGCAGAGAATTTGTGACACAAGAAAGAGAGGGATAGATATAGAGAGGGGGCAAATGGGGAAGCTTTTGTGGGTTTTAGTTGCTTTACTTTCTACTTTTGGGAAATGGGTTGATGGGTTTTTTGAATTAAATGAAACTGAGATATTTTACACTGGAGCTGCTGAAGCTTACGGTTATTTTAATGATTCTAAACCTATGAATAATGCTCTCATGGTAGGACTTACTCTCATTCAAGGAGCTGGTGCAAGAGGAGCAGGTATTTGTTAGTTTTCATCACTGCTCTTAGTTCTGGCATTTCTGCTCATTATATCTCTTACTTTGTTTGCTTTTACAGATTGTTTCATTTAGCTGGGATTAGTGCTCTTTCCTTTTTTTCTGAAAGAAACCCTTCTCTTTTCTTATTCTGTTTTTTTATTAAAATTGGTAGACTGACAGATTACATTGTATTTACTTGCTAATGGATTCGCTTCTGGTTTCTGGTTTCTGGTTTCTGGGTTCATCTTTTCTGTTATTGTGACAACAAAAAAAGATGTTGCCTTTTTAACAAGGGAATTTATTTTCTTAAACAAATGGATATTTTCAATCTGTAGAGACATCAAATAAGAGAACGTTAGCTCATTGGTATAAGCGAAACAATTTGTTCCATTCTCTATTGTTGTTTTCAAAACATAAAAGTTTATTAAATGCTGTTGCAAGTTGTGGCAAAGACATGAGAGTTAATTGTTTTCCTAATTAAGTTTCTTAATCTGACAGTCTGTTTGGATGGAACATTGCCGGGATACCATTTGCATAGAGGATACGGTTCAGGAGCTAATAGCTGGCTCATTCAGTTGGAGGTGTGTCTTCTATCACTGAATTGAGCGCATTTTTTTTTATTGGTGTCTAGTCGCCTTATTTTATGTACTTTCATGATCTGAACGTCAAAGAGCTTGTCTTTATTGGTGTTTCTTTCTATTGAGATCGATATTTTTTTGAACTTTGATTTTTGTTTCTACCTGGGT
Organism: Cnidoscolus chayamansa; assembly: GCA_948266635.1. Taxonomy (NCBI): domain Eukaryota; kingdom Viridiplantae; phylum Streptophyta; class Magnoliopsida; order Malpighiales; family Euphorbiaceae; genus Cnidoscolus; species Cnidoscolus chayamansa. The sequence continues at coordinate 31,927 of CAOGCB012126467.1, read as the reverse complement.
TAAGCAACCAGAACCCAGCTCAAGATTTACAACAAAAATTCACAGTAATCTTAAGAATGGGTAAATGTTTGAATTCAAGATGATAATTGTCTCGTTGAGTATGGTTGGATTAAGGATACGTGGTCTGTTCTAGACATGGTACTAAAGAATTATCTGGATGAGAAGCCTTACAAGGGACATCTCTGTTTTAAGCTTTCTCTTAAGGATGCAATGCCTTGAACTAGCCCATTTGTTTTTCCTTATGTGGTTTTTCTGCTTAATAGGTTGTTATAAACTTTGTCAAAAAATCTTTATGTAGGGAGGAGGATGGTGCAATAGCATCAGAAATTGTGTTTACCGCAAAACAACCCGTCGTGGTTCATCTAGATACATGGAAAAGCTGGTGCCATTTACCGGAATTCTAAGCAATAGGCCTCAAGAAAATCCTGGTATACTTAAATTCTAAAACCGCTATCAAATCACTGTCTTTTTGTGTTATCACTCTTTCCTGCTGTTGTTGTCCTGAAAAAAAAAATACATACATACATACATATACATATATATATTTTCCTAAGATTCTATTTGGTATTTGATTGCAGATTTTTTCAACTGGAACAGAATAAAACTCCGTTACTGTGACGGTGCCTCATTTCTTGGGGATAGTGAAAATAAGGTTAGAATTGTGCTTCTTGCTATTTATATATGACTGCTTTCCAAATTAACTATCTTCGCTATGTGCTTTCGATTTGCAACATTCTGAAGAATCTGAACATAGTCCTTAACCATGTAAATTGCTTGCTGAAACCAAATGGTTGTGTTTATTCAGGCTGCACAACTCCAATTTAGAGGACAACGTATATGGTTGGCTGCAATAGAAGATTTAATGTCAAAAGGAATGCGTTATGCCAACCAGGTTTAACATTTGTCAAGCACTCAATCTCTCTCTTTTCATTCTTTCTGAATTCTTCTGTAATTGACAACTTTTTTTGCACCTCAGGCTCTTCTTTCTGGGTGCTCGGCAGGGGGTTTAGCTTCTATTTTACATTGTGATGAGTTTAGGAACTTCTTTCCAAGAACAATTAGAGTGAAGTGCCTAAGCGATGCTGGTTTATTCCTTGACGCGTAATTTCTACTTACATAGGCATTGTTTCAGGATTAGCTTTAATTTCATCCTTGGCTTAGTCAATATCTCGTATACCTATTAGCTCTTCTTTTTGTAATTGTAGAGCTGATGTATCTGGTGGCCGCACATTAAGAAATATGTACAGTGGTGTGGTAGGCTTGCAGGTATATATAGATAGGATTTTGTAACTTCCATTGTCCAATCTGAAGGTTTTATTGCTGTTGCTGCATGCTTAAGGAAATTGTCATATTTATCACAGGAGGTGCGAAACAACCTGCCACGCATTTGCATCAACCATCTCGATCCAACTTCGGTAATCTCTTCCTTGAGTTTGGGCAATATTAAAAACTTGAATGCACAGATTAACCCTGGAATTCACTGTTCGTTGATTTTCTTTTGTTCGCAGTGCTTCTTCCCTCAGAACATAATTGGCAATGTAAAAACTCCATTATTCATTCTCAATGCAGCCTATGATTCATGGCAGGTAGTGATTCTTTCCTGTATGACATAACCTCATTTAGCCTAAGAATTCACGAATATATAATGAACTGTGCAATGCAAGTGGTTGTGCATGACTAGAGCAGGAATTCTAGCAAACAACATACATTAACTAATCATTTGGGAAAAAACTTGGGAAGATGATTGAATCTCTTTTCTTCTATGTGAAATTAGATCCAGTCCAGCTTAGCTCCACCAACTGCAGATCCCCATGGCTACTGGAGTGAATGCAGAAAGAACGACGCAAAATGCTCTGCATCCCAAATCCGATTTTTACAAGGTGATTTGATATATTACAGACTCCTTTATCTCATGCAATCTGCAAAACATAACTGATGAATTTAGTATGCTTATTAGCCTTTTTTTGGTTATTTGGCTCGAGTTAAGGGGCTCAAATTCTAGACGTCATTGGGAATGACTTCAGTACTACAAAGCTAAACATTATGCATTTTCTTTTGTTTCTCCGGAGCAGGATTCAGGAATGAAATGCTGCGTGCAATAAGAGGCTTCTCAATGTCTAGACAGAATGGATTGTTTATAAATTCATGCTTTGCTCACTGCCAATCAGAAAGGCAAGATACATGGTTCGCAGATGATTCTCCGGTTATTGGAAATAAGGTACCCCTAGAGCGTTGTTACATTTTAACTTGTGATCTAGTACAGATTTTCATACATATAGGAAAATCAAAACTCTTGTAAAATCAAACTTGATAATTTGCAGGCAATAGCAATTGCAGTTGGAGATTGGTATTTCGATCGCTCTGGGGTTAAGGCAATTGATTGCCCATACCCATGTGATAAAAGCTGCCACAATCTGGTTTTTAGATGAACCAAATTATTTTAGCAACTGATTTAGCTTGGTACCACCTCATATATCTTCTCATTGTTATTGGAAAAGAACTCAGAGATTCAATGCAATTCAACAGAAGATAAGAATGAATGAAGGTCCTCAAGAAATGCAAATTTATCACAAGCCTCTCAACATTGTTGTGGCACTTCTTGTGCACTCAAGTTACAATTTTTTGTCTTCAAGATGTGCTGTATGGATACATATAAAAACATATATGTTTTTCGATGATTAATCATTTAAGTCTATGATTCGAATTGCAGATTTAAGCCAATGTTAGTAAATTTGAGTTTGAGTTTCTTGTGGGTATGGCAGATTAGGATTTAGAAACCCCTCCTCTCTTGTGGGTTTATGACCAAACTGCCCACACCGACACTATTTGATTTCATATCTGGACAAAGCAGTCGCTGTCCATGAAAGCTGAAAGCAGAGGTGAATTTATTAAAACAAGAGTTCATGTAACTCTTGTGATGTCTTGTGGTTCAGCAGACCTACAGATCTTTAGTTCAGATTAAGTGGTCCAATCTTAAATGGGAGTTCTTTGAGCTCTGTTTTTCATTTTTCTGTCAAATTCTTGCAGCCTGCAAGCCCCTGTTCTCTCTCTCTCTCTATGGTGCTAAGATTTGCATATTAAGTTCGAATGTGATAGAATTTAATGTCTGGAGTATTTAATTTCTTAAGATAAGTTCAATTCAGTTCCTTTAATTAACTGGCAAAATCTGAAAGTGCCATGGCACCATTGATGGATGATGAAAGCTTTTTTTTTCAGGCCAAATCTAATTTTAGCTCTATATTTATTGGGGAAGTTCAATTTAACCATTCTTAATTGTTTTGTTCAAATAAGATTATAAATTTCAATTTAATCTTAATTTACTTTAAAATTATTATTTTTTATTTATTGACTTGTATAAAAAAAAATCAAGAAGTTTGCTTTTATGATTTTTTGCATTAAATATCTTTCTTTTTTTTTTTATTTAGTCTAAGAGTCAAGAATTTCAATTTCTTAAATATGAAAATTCATTTTTGAAAATGTCAAAATGGATGGAAAATATATTTGCAAAAGTTAAATATTAAATATAAAAGAAATAGAATTTAAACTAAAATTTATACACAAAATATACAGAGAAACTGAGTCTAAATATAGATTTAATAAAAAGAACCAGATTTCAGTGGTTGATTCCAAATCTGCAGGAGCTGAAACTTAAGCAAGGTTGCTTTTCCTCTTCTTCTGAGTGTAAATGCAAGAAAACAATCAACGGTACGTTCTTCTTCTCCCATCTCTTTCCATCAAATCTAATTTGAAACTTGTGTCTTACTCTTAATTAAATCTCAATCACCTTTGCTTAGTTTCCCCTATTCATGTCTTCTTCTATATTTTTATTTATAAAAATCACTCATTTTTTTTTATTTCATATTCACTCATCATCGCCATCATCATCATTATCATCACTGTTCTGATAACCATTTAACCTAAGTCATTAAAAAAATGGATCCTTTCCCAATATAATACCATTTCAAGAGAAAGAAAAGACTGCGTAAGGTTTTTCATTTTTCTATTGCAACAACTTTTTCTTTATAAATAAATTGGAATCAGTACTTTCGCCACCCCATTTGCTGCCATCTCTATTGAGTTCTCCATTTCTGCACAATGGCTCTTTCTGCACCCATGATTGTAGGGCCTCCATAGGAACACCCAATAATTTGGATCACATGTAATTTTCTTGCAGAGAAAGAGATTTTTGCATAGTTTATTGAAGGATACTGTGTGTTTGGTATGTCTGCACATGGACAACAATGAATTTCTTGTCACATGCAGATAAATAAATGGCAACCCACTTTTCATTTTAATATTCTGATGCATTAGAACCTTGTTCTGGGGCAGTTTATGTCCTTTTGTTAATGGTAAGATCATAAATTTGATTCAGTTTCTGTTAAATAATCACAGAGAAACCTCTTGTTGAAAATGAAATCAAATCAGTTTAAAAGAAAAAGAGAAGAGTATATTTGATGTTTATGACAGTCTTTGATTGCAGACCGTAACTTTCATTTCTATTTCCCCAATTGAATATATACTACTTATCCTATCAGTAATCTCTTGGTTTTTGCAAGAAAACACAAAATTCTTCTTCTTTCTCTGTTAAAGAATCACCATCAAGAGATGCCCATTGGAGGGACCCCCTTTACTATTCTTCACAGAAGAAGTAAAAAGCATAGGCCCACATCAGGACATTGCAGGCACTGTCCTAATATGATCAATTGTATGGATTGTCATCTTACATTAATTATTTCCTGATATTTAAATATCCCCATTTGCCTTAAATTGAATTGGAAGTTTCTTGCTTCACCACAGTCCCCTTTGAGATAATGTTAGTACCTCAAGGAAAGTGCTTGCAAGGCCCTTATCAGGCTGCAAATCTGCACTCTTCTTGACTAGAACAGGATCATCACACTGCTAAACGATTGCTGCCATGGTTTCTTTTGGTATCTATGGTCAAGGTATGGCACATAGATACCGATTTCGCCTTTGTGATGATCTTAAAGGCGCACTTCAAAGAACTACAGTTTCTTGTCTTCCAACAGTTGTCTGTTGAAGAGGGAAGGGAAATGACTTAAAAGGCTGTCAAAAAGTGAAAACCAGCTATGCTCTAGGAGACAGTGATAGACACCCATTTAAGATAAATGGTCCCTCTAATTTTGCATTATACAAAAGCAAACACATTTATCTATTTTGTGGTGTGAAAAGGATCAATACAAGAAAGGATGGATGGTACTAAAAGGAAAATATGAATCCCAAGGAACTAAAAGATACTCAGATATATGGGTTCTCTCACAGAGTCAAAATCTTTTTAAGGATTTTCAATTTGGAAAGTTGAAACAAAGGTAGTGATTATTGTGAAAATCCCATTTTCAGATAAAAAGATGTGGATTGCTTACAGAAAAAAACTAATACCTTTTGAGCCAAAATAATTGAATCAACTGGGTCCTTGCAAGGTCTTCTTCCAAGAAAAATAAAATAGCAGAATAATTGAAGCATATGAGCAGCAAAGCCTTAGTGTGATAAGTAATAACATAAGCAGCTCAATTTGGATCAATCACAAATACTCGAAAAAGTAATGGAAAAGCTCCAAGGTTTTGTATCAGACACATTTACAAAATGAAAAGAAAGATCCTATTGCACACACACCTGTAGCAAGAAGACATATATCTTTTTTTTTTTGCAAGCCATCTCAAACTGAAAAAGCTATTCTATAATTGAATTAGACTCTGCAAATGTTAATTAACCAACCTAAAGGGTTTGTCCAAATGCCACTGCAAGTCTCTGGAGATCCTTGGCATAGATGTCTGATGTCTGGGAAGCTTGTGGATGATGATGATGATACTGATAATGGTGATGGTTCTGTTGCCAGCTAGTACTTGGCCCTTCTGTTATGAAGTTTGTTTCTGGCTTAACTTCACTGTACATAGGTTGAGATGATTGGTTCTGTATTGCTGTAGTTCCAATAAGAAATGGGGTGCATAAATATTCAGACCATTTGATGTCTTCTTGGTTGTTTTCAACTGAGCGAAGGTGAGTTTCATCACAGGGTTTTGCACAATCCGGTAGCCCCCAGGAGAAGGTGTTGGTCTCAAAGAAGGTGGTGTTATTTTGCAGTTCAATGTTGCTACGACTCCCATTGCCGCAGCTGCTGCCATTGTTACTGAAGCTACTGGCTTCCCAATTCTGAATTTCACTGACCTCACAAGAGCCTACAGAATTCTGATTATTAGATGGAAAACTAACCGAAGGCTTTACGCTTATAGGAATTTGAAACATTGAGCTTGAAATGGATGGGAGAATAGCTGGTGTCATACAAGAATTGAACTCAGAAATCATTTCAGAAGATGAGGAATTTGAATGAAAGCATACATTAGTATTTGGATTAACCGAAAGCCCTATATTTGGCTTGTAACTCAACTTCTGCAAAGGGAAATACCCCACCAAATCAGATGGCCTGCAACTGGTGCTGGAGCTTTCATGGGAGCTAGCAAACCTATCGATGAAAAATTCTTGGGTTGGTGGAGTGGGTGACAAGTTGCTGCTATGATCATTATTGGTGGTGATTTTGGAGCTGGAAGAAAGAGTAGATGGTTTTGAATTTGCTGGCTCAATTAGGTTCAGTTCATTAACATTAGAAACAGTAAAAGCTTTCTCATTGTTTTTGTTGTCTGTGGGTTGTTTCTCTTTATAATCATTCTCAACCTCAGAGAGAGGTTTGTGAGTGTTGGGGTCAATGCCTCTGTGCCTCAGCTTCTTTTTAATGCAGGAATTCCATAAATTCTTTATCTCGTTATCAGTCCTCCCTGGAAGCTGTGCTGCAATCTGAGACCATCTGAAGAAGCAGCACATACCCAAAACCAAGACAATTGATCAACAACATGGCAAGTACACAAGCAAGAAAAGAATATATAAACTTTAAAACTACCTGTTGCCAAGAACAGCATGGAGTTCAATTATCAAGTTCTCTTCCTGCTGGGAAAATGCTCCTCTCTTCAAATCAGGCCTCAAGTAGTTAATCCACCTTAACCTGCAGCTCTTTCCACACCTCTGCAGACCTGACAGTAATCATAAAGAGAAGGAGAAGGGTCTCGGACTCAGTATTCTGACAAGCTTTTTGTGGGTGCACTGCAATATACTAGAAAGACTTAAAACAAAACATGGGCGATACCTGCTAATTTAGGGACAGAGCTCCAACACCCATGTCCATGCTTAGTAATATAATTCATTAGTTTCTCATCTTCCTCAGGAGACCAAAGCCCTTTTCTTAATTTCTGCTTGTAACAGCAAGAATGCCTACCCATGTGGGAGTAGAACAAAAGAAAGAACCTGCAATGCTGGCAAGAGAAAAAATTTTCAAACGTGGCAAGCTTTGTGTCAGCAACAGAAGAAAAGGTTATGAAATTGATTCTTGGGAGTCCTGGTAGAATATGTTACATGAAGAGAGAGAGAGAGAGAGAGAGATTGAGAAAATAAAAGTGGCAGCCTGGTAGGGAATCAAATGAATAGGAGAGACCTCAAGAAGAAAAGTCACATTCAGGAGGTTGATACTTGATTGAAGATTGTGGATTCAAAATATATACATGATTTTCCAAAGTTGCATGCTTTGGCACTTCTTTAGTCTTCAGTCATTGGATGGTCCAACTCAGCATGTGGGGACCACCACCTAAGGTGGGGCTGCATCAGAAATGGAGGGCTCTGATGCAATGGGTTTTGCATGAAGCAGATGTAGTATTTTTTTGACTTGCACATATCCCATCAAGCTTAGACGGTTTAGGACTTTAGTACTGATGGTGGGGCTATTGTCAGATAATTTCATTGATGCACTCTCTAAACTTGTATAATTCTCAGACTCAGAAAAATACCAAGTAAAATGCTTATGGTGAGTGACGTCCAGAAGCCAACATCAGACAAATATAACAATCAAAACACAGAGTTAATTTATTTATTTTTTTATTAACAAGGGTATTTAAATTCTTTGGGAACTTTTTAGTTGGTATTGATTTTTAAGCAATCCCTTTTTAAACCCTAAGATTCCTAATGCAAAATCAGTCACAACAACTCAAAATGGGAATTTTTTTTTGGATACAAGAAATACCCATAATTAGTTAAGATGTATAGTTGTAGTAATCTGCAATTAATTTTATGATGGCAGCATTTATAGTTGTATTTAACATTGCTGTTAAAAAAAATCATCATTTTCTTAATAATTTTCAATATATATATATATATACTCTTGGAGTCTTGATTTATATGAAGAGAAAGCTGACTTTAAGCTAATATTTCACCCTTGTCTTCTTTTCTTCTTTTTGGGTAATTTTCCAAATCCAATATTCATTTGCAAGGTTTATTGTATAATAAATTACTTTGAACATATTGGAAAATTAAGGACCTTTCCTTTTCTTCCAGAAACCCCTCTATTTCTAACAACTTTCCAATCATTTTATATTATCTTTATTTTCTTTTATAATTTTAATTTTTTAAAAAATAATTATAAAATTTTATCGATAAATCGATGGATCGAATAGTAAAGCCAAAGTAAGTAAAACTGGAGCACTTGTTGCATATAATTAGATAGGACAATTTCAATAATGGAGTTGTCCTCATGGGAAAGTAGAAAAAAAGGAGCATTGTATATTTCTGATTCTTGGAATCATTACAAAAATTTTTTTATGAATTATTACAAGTTACTACCACATTCTCAATATGACATTCTTTTATCTTACAACGTCTTATCTAAATCAGCTTATTTTCTTTAGGGTATGTCTTAATTCCACACTTATCCCGATACCCACTTTCCATTTTTTCCCATTCTTATTTTGTCTACAAAGACAATTCCTTTAGGAAAAAATGTACCTTTAGACGTTTCATCTTTGTTTTTTGATCACATTTTTTATTATTTAAACCAGAAAAAACCAATTTGGACTATAATATTTTGTACAAATATTATCCACTTGAGAGTTACTATAATTGAATTTTAATTACAATGAATTTATTTTATATGGGTAATTCTTATCTAGATTCGATATATAAAAACATATAAAAAAGTTCTTAGTAATAATTCTAGCGTAAATCTTATTTGTTTTTACTTAATTAAGTAAAAACATAATCTAGAAAAACTTTTACTATCAAAATTAGCAGTTGGGTTGTAACCTATAATTCTTTCGACGTATTGAAATAATATTAAGAAGAGACGTTGAGTAATAATTTGTTTGATTTCATATATCGAAAGTAGTTGATGAGAGATTTATCATACATACATGCATGTTAATTATTTAAAATTGTGGTGTATGGATGAGAAGATATTGTAAGGAAGAGTGGGAAAGGGATGCATGTGGACATGCAAGAACAAAAGAGAAAAAAAGAAGGATTAAAGTTGTTGATCATGTCTTATTTTATAGTTATCTTTCCTTAAACATGTTTAAGACTTTGAGAAAGAAGCTTCACCTCCACCTCCATTACAATCATGACAACAATAATGTAGTTTGTGTTCATAAATAATTATAAAAGGAAATTAGTAATAATAATATATTATAATTTTGTATTAATTTAGGTGGTGATATTCTGTCTCCTCCTTGTTGTTAACATTATTATGAAGCTTCCCCCTTGAGCTCTGGCAATGTCTTAAGTCAGACATCCAATTTGGGATAATTAATGATTGAAAAAACATATAATATTAAATAAAGACATCCATAATCTCCATGAAAATATGCTTTGTAATCTTCATGCTTCATTATGCATTCCTACTCTTATCTCTTTTGTGTAAATATGAGCTGTTAAGTTATTTCAAGTCAACTATATGTCTACCATTTTTATATTCTCTTTGTTCTTTTCTGTTTTTTTGATTTTTTGTTCGATGTATCGACTCAATTAATCTACATTATCGTCTTTTAAATTTTAAATTATTATTCCGAAATCGAAATTATTTGATAGTCATGTTATGTTGCTTCAGTTTTAGGGAAAGAATCAATGTCTTTGAATGATTAAAGCATACATTTAATTATGTGAATTTTCTTTTGGCTATCATAGTAAGATTGTACTGCAAGCTTTTGGACACAATACTCCGACTTTATGATAAAGATAAAGATGAAGTGAATTTAAATATATATATATATAATATAATATAATTATTGGATGAATTAGACATAAAGCATTTATACATAAGAGTATTATAAAGAATTTGTCATGAATTGATGTACCACCTTAGTTATGTTACGTGGGTGAGCTTTTTCTTTGCCATAACAAGAAAGTCAGAAACCTCCATGAAGATATGTGGGGGTTGGAGTCCTACGTTAAACACCTTTTGCTTAACCTTATTCAGTTCTAAGGATTCAGAAAGGGGATAACTTTATGTTTACACACAGTATAATTGAAATAAGTTTTTTTAAAATGCTTTGCTTATTTGTGGGTTTCTCTATACGAATTCAGATGAATCGAGTTAGTTAATTATAAACGAAAAATACCCATAAAATAAAGGGCAATTGGTCCCTCACTACAAGAAGTTTATCTGCAACAAGAACACATTAATTAAAAACCACATGAAGAAATGTGTTGTGGGACATCACTTATGAGATCAATATGTGACTGTAAACCCATCAGCTTGTAAGTTCAGCAGTATTGGAGTCTTTAAAATTGGTGAGCAGAAGGGTGCATGCCCTTTAATCGTAGGAAAAGAGTTGATCAGGCACTCATCAGTTAATAAAACTGGATAAATCAGTACATGAATATGAAAAGCTGAACTGCAGAAGTATGTTTTCATTAGGTTTTATCTCTTTCATTCTTTCTTGAAATAATCAAACCAAAAATAGACTCATTTCAGAGAGATTAAGTCAGGGAATTTACTTGGGTTGCTGCCAACTTTTTAAGGCATTTGTGCAGAGAAAGAAGTTGCTGAGTTGAAGGTGTAAATACTAAATAAACAAAGGGAATGGCCTACTTAAGTGTATGCTTTGATGGGAATTGAAATTCATGAACAAAAAAGATAAGGAATTATGGTTCATTTGAAATAGAGGGACAGGAGACACAATCCATCTGACCCTTCAAAACTGAGAAGCCTTTTCCTATTATCCTTAATGGCATATGTTCCTAAGTTGGTTCTGAGACAGACAACTAATTGACAAGAAATAGCAACACTTACTCTTTAATAGTGGCATCACACTCATACAATTAAGTCCTTTTCTACTCTAATTATATAAGCTTTTATGACATAATAAAGCACCCAATAGTACACAAAAAAAAAAATAGTTGTATTTGGCGTCATTTAATGCTTAACCCATAAAAAACTATCTTCGTAGTTTTAACCCACCAGAGCTTTCTCTTCCAATGCATGAGAAGGAACTCTGCAAGCTTTTGGAGAGGGTTAGATATGTACAACCTCAGGTAAATTGCATCAGTGATCACTAGATGGTTTAAACCAGAAAAAGAAGCAACCTAAGACTCTCTCTAGAAGATTGATTGCTTTTAAATGACTACAGAAGAACTTGTAAGAAACATCTCACATTTTTATGTGTTGTAGATGACCTTAATGTATTATTATTATTATTATCATTATCATTCTTGATTGGCCCATTAAGAAACATAAGCACATGGATATCTAATAAGTTTTTAATTAATTCACAACTAAACTTGCTCACCTTTTGTCTTGTCAAAGCAACAAATCATGATGATACATACATGAATGTCCTTATCATGACATCGCTTACTATAAATGGAACCTTAAGATTTCATCAACAATCATTAGTTAGCTAAACCCTACTCTTCATTCACAGTTAAATCTCTAAGACCATCTCTTCTAGGGCTCTAATCTTCTGTTTCTCTCACCTCTCTCTTTATTATTATTATTATTATTATTTTGATCTTCAGTTTTGAAGAAACATCCCAAAAGTAGTCATGCAAGCATATACATGTAGAGTAATTAGTAGTAGCATTTGAAATTCTTTCAAGTTAAAAGGTGAAGGCTCATGTTATTATAGTGGAAAATGACTTTAATTAGAAGGCAACATCAATGATCAAAAGGGTTTTAAGAGACTTTTAATCCCACAAATTATTAAAAACAGAAAGGTCTGTCTGGTTGAAATTGCCCTCATTTATGCAATAATGACATGCTTGCTTTTGCTGCATAGTGGGAAATTATAGTCAACTTTCTTGCCACATTTACATCATTACCTCCTTGTCATTTATGGGGAATTGAAAATGCAAAATCTACTGATAATACACAGCATATCTATGTGGTTTGGTAAAGGAGAAAGATGTTATTTTTAGAGCATTGTCTTCTCAAAATGGAGTGATTGACGAGGATCTTGTGTTGTGTAAAGCTATGAATAAACAGATTTTGATTAAGCTTGTCTAATCAGTTCTACATAAAGGAGAACATACAAGAATTCCCAGTACAGATTACAGGCACACCAAATCACCCATATATCTAATCCATCACTCTTTGGGTCAATCTTCTTGCTATTTCCTATTACCCTTTTAAACACTGCACTATCTGGATCAGCTAAGAGTCCATAACCCAAATGGATTTACCACTCACAAATGCTTTTTCAGGGGAAAAAATGTGGATTTTTCCTTCCTTTAAGGTCCTTTCAATATAAAGTTTAAACCTTTATGTTTAATCAGAAAGTTGATTTTGAATCTAAGTTTCAATTAGAGCTAAATCAATAGTTTAAAAAAAAAAAAAAAAGCTTCTATCTTCATCATTATTATTTTATCTCAAGAACCCTACTAGAAGATTCAACTTCAGTAATTGGATCCATGAAATCCATATGAACAAGACCGTAATTTTGGGCCAGAAGTGGAACTAAAAACCCTAAAGGGTACTGTTTTAACAAATCAAGCCACTTTATATCAATTACAGATCCAAGGGCTTTCAACTGGGCCAAGACATATGAAAGGAAACCCTGTGTTCTCCCCTGATGAGAGCCCAGATGTTTCCACTTTTCGACCGTTAAACAAGAGAGAAACCGAAGCAAAACTCTGGTCCCCCATTGGAAAACCTTTGTTTGGGAGCCATTAGGAAATCACTCTCAATTTCTAATCATTCAAGCAAACCAAACCCATTCTATATTGACTTATCGTTTTGATATTGATATTATTATTAAACAGTCTTTTCTTAAAAAAATAAGGATTTTAAATTTAATGGGATAGCTAATTATTCATACTGGATTGATCATGTGATTGTCTGTCACTCACTACTGTTTTGCTTTCTTTGCTGTTATTGTTCCTTCATTTTCTTCCCTTTTCTTTCCGTTTCTTTTTTAAGTTGCCAACCATATTATCTTTTTCTTTCCCTTTCTATCATATATATTTTTTTTTTAAATTATATTAGTATTTTAATTCTTTTCTCACTTTGGAAGAATCTCTTATCAACTTACTTTGAAGGATCAGTCGACACTCCTCTCTCTCTCTCTCTCTCTCTCTCTGATCTTCAATCTTCATGGCTACTGAATCTGCGACTACATCACTTCAAGCTTCTACCACTGCCAGTCATGATGAGGTGCGTCTTATGTGTACATAATTTCAGTGATCAACTATTTCTTGTTTCTATAGAGTTCTTGACAGGATTTTGTTATTCAGCTTATTTTTTTTTAACTTTTATGTGCTGATTACTTTGATCAACTTGTTGGTGATATTCTGATGTTGGATCAAGACCCATATGTGATCTTTTTTTCTTATATGGATTTTGATCGACGTTATAGATTTTGTTCTTTAATACCCAGTTGGAATATGCCTCTATGGGAATATTAAAAGTTCACATGTTTGCTTCACTGTATGGAATTTGATTGGGTTTACAGCTTCTTTTAGAATTTTCCATGTTTTTGGATAAGGATAGTTGTAGTTCTAGATACAATCTTCAACTTACATACTGTGTCGAGCTTTGGAGTGTTCACTGTTAGCAGAAGATAGAAAAGAATTCTTAAATGGTGCCCTCTTCAAAGACCATTTTCTCTGAAAAGGATTTGTGTCTTGATTGTTGAGAAAGTGAGATGCTTCAGAGAACGTTTACTACTTGCAAAGCTCTGGCTTGCTTCTATGTTTCTCTCTTGAGCAAGAAATATCTGTCTATTCAACTTTTTTTTTCTTTCAAAAGTTCAAATTTGTCTTTCTGGTCAAAAAATTAATGTTCATTCACCTTTTTTAGGGAAAAATTATTGTGGAGAAGATTGTAAAGGTTTGATCAGTCTAATGGAAAATTATAAATTAAAATATCAACTTGAGATGCAAGGGCCCATAAGAGATGGAAATGTGACTCTTCCTGAGCTTTATTGTTGCATTTTCCTTGTATTTGATTGGTGTTCACTCCTTTTTCTTTTATATATTTAAAGCTGCCCACCAATAAAATTATTTACACTTTCTAGGACATCACTCTTTTTGAACTTTTGGGAGTTTCATTACGTGTTCTTGGTTAATAATAGCAGATAATCTTGCATTCTTGCAGCCAGTTGAGACTAAGATGAAGGAAGAAGTAAAGTCTATGGATCAAGGAACTGTTTCTTTACCTGAAGGTGGAGCAGATAACCCCCAAATCGAGGAACTGCCAAGTGAGACAAAGCCGTTATCTAATTTGGAAGGAGAGCCGGAAAATAAACAGGCACAGCCTCCAGCAGTTGAGGTTAAGATGGGTTATTCTTCTGCAATGGATGCTCTCGTGGAAGACAAAATTGAGGCGCAGCAAGACCTTCCTCGCTCACATGCACACAAAGATCCAGAGCCAACAGTTGATATTGTCAACAGTCAACCAGTTACGGAACCAGCTACAAAATGTATTCCAGAGCTAATAGGTGATGTTGTTATCAGTCAACCAATTGCAGTACCAGCTACAGAGTGTATCCCAGAGCCAGCAGTTGATGCTGTTAACTCTCAACCAGTTGGAAAACCAACTATGGAGTGTATTCCAGAGCTAACCGTTGATCTTGTTAAGAGTCAACCAATTGTGGAACAAGCTACGAAGTGTGTTCCAGAGTCAGCAGTTGATGTTGTTAACAGTCAACCAGTTGGGGAACTAGCTACGGAGTGTGTTTCAGAGCCAGCAGTTGATGTTGTTAACAGTCAAACAGTTGCGGTACCAGCCATAGAGTGTGTTCTAGAGCCAGCAATTGATGCTGTTAACCGTCAACTAGTTGGGGAACTAACTACAAAGTGTGTTTCAGAGCCAACAGTTGATGCTGTTAATAGTCAACCAGTTGCGGTACCAGCTATGGAGTGTGTTCCAAAGCCAGTTGATGTTGTTAACAGTCAACCAGTTGCAATATCAGCTATAGAATGTGTCCTGGAGCCATCATTTGATGCTATTAACAGTCAAGTAGTTGTCGAACAAGCTACGCCGTGTGTTCTAGAGCCAGCAGTTGATGCTGTTAACAACCAATCAGTTGTAGATGAGCATGCAGAAATAGGAAAGCAACAGGAGCAACCTAAAATAGTTGGTGTTCAGGAGCAACCTAAGATAGCCGATGCTCAGGAATTGTTGGCTGAGGCTGTTGATACACCAAAGGACATGTCCGCAATTCTTCCTACTAAAGAATCCGAAGCTGACATAAAAGTTACTGAAGATTCAAAAGGAGTACCCAAAGAAGTCGATAAACAAGGATCTCTTGTTCCAGAAGTTGATGTGAAACTGGAGGAACAATCTGAAGTCACCGAACAAGGTCGAAAACCACAATCAGTTGAAAAAACTGGGAAACAACAGGACCCTCCAGAAGTTCCAGCTATCAAAGAATCAGAAGCAGTTATGAAGGATTTTGAATCTTCAAAAGCAGAATCCAAAGAAATTGATGAACCAAGTCCTGACGTGATATCAGAGGAACAACCTGAAGTTGCAAAACAAGATGAAGAACTAGCATCAACTGAAGCAACTGAGAAACAGCAGGAGTCATCAGAAGTTCTTCCCGCGAAAGAATCAGAAGCAGTTTTGGTAGAAGACATTGAAGATTCAGCAGTGTCTGAAGACGTAGAAAAGCCAGAATCAGTAGTTCCTGAAGTTGAGGTGAGATCAGAGGAAAAATATGTAGTAATCAAAGAAGCTGAGCAACCGGAAAGTTTAGAAGCTGAAGCTGATTTGAAAGCAAAGGTAGACTATGAGGTCCCAGAAAAAGTTGAACCTAAATCAATGGAAGAAGGAAGAGAACCAGTTGTATCTGATGTAGAGATAAAACCAGAGGGGGAAATTGAAGTTAAGGGTGAAACTGCAATAGAAGAGGGAACATTGGTTGATAAAGCTGAGGACGCCATTTCCTTTAAGGAAGAGAAAACCAGTAAAGAGGAACTTAGTGCAGCTTCCGAGCAAGTTGTTTTACCTAAACAGGAGGCTCAAGGTTGTGTTAAAGAAGGCAAAAAAGAATCTTCTCTTCCTGATGTTTTGGAGACAATTGTTGTGGAGAATGGAAAGAATGAAACTGATGGGAGTAAGGTTGTTGAAGAAACATTGAAAGAGACAGCAGTGGAAATGGCAAATGATGGAGAAGAGAGAGAGGAAAAAACTAGTAAAACTGAAGATAAGAATGTTGAGAGAGAAGTGCTAAATGAAGAACTAAGTCAGCAGATCAAAGTGGACGATATCAAGGAGGCTGTTTCAAATGCTGAAGTTACTGAAAGATCATTCAAGGTAGAGAAAACTGGTGAAATGATCGAGTCAGTTGGAGAAAAAAACAAGAAAGAAGAATACATAAAAGAGGAGACACCAGCTTTAGTGGAAACCACCAAAAATGGTTCCACAGAGGGAAAGCTGGATGAAGCCACTACAGCTGTCACGGAACCGGTTAAAGAATCCCAATATTCTGCGTTAGAAGTAAAAGATGAGGGCATTGGAAAAACCAGTGAAGGTGAGGCATGGAAAGAAAAAGCTGAGAAGACTACCAAGAATGGTGACGGTGCAAAAGCATCCCAAGAATTGCCAAAAGAAGTTCCAGCTAAGCCTACCCAAAGGCATTCAAACAATATTTTAACAAAGATGAAACAATCATTTCTGAAGGCAAAGAAAGCCATCATTGGAAAATCTCCGAGCTCGAAAACCCTCTCCTCGAACACCAAGGAAGATATTAATGTCAAATAATTGGAAAGAAACGAAATAGCTTGCATGAAGATATATGGTTGTGGAATTTGCATTGTGATATATAAATTTTAGTTGTTGGAACTGTAAACCATTTTTCTTTTTATTCTTTACCCTATTCTTTTTTCATTTGTATGGTATTGTTTGTGTGCTGGTGGTTGGTTTGGCTATTGTCTGTAATGATCAGTACAGAAAACTTCATCAGTTGTGAAGATTGATTTGTAGATACCTTTTCTTACAGTTGCTTCACATTTACGTAATCATTAATAGTTAATGATATTGGTATTGTATTTAATGAGGTTTTGCTGATTTCATTAGCATAAGATTAGATATTTCAAGACTAGTTGCCAGTCTTACTCCAAATTTTCTTTGAAGGAAAATGCGATGACGTGACTCTGCAATCGGACCTTTGGTCAATGCTGGTCGCCAGGTCGAACCACATAAATCAACGGTCCAGATTGCATGGTAGCATCACCTGCAATTGTGCAAAGAAAATCTCTTTATTGAATGGGAAATAAATCAATACATGATCTGGTATCCATATTTCCGCCAGAGACATCACCCTTTTCTTGCATGGTGATAGTTCGGATATTCTAATGTAATTTACTGTCCCACTTGGTAATGAACTATTGCTGTCATATGTATAACTTTTCATCAGAATTTTTTTTTTAAGAAAAGGAATATCTAATGGTGATCATTACATATAGCTTATTAAATGGAGCGAATGGCATTTCAGTTTCCGGTAATTTTATTAAGATCCAATGACCTTACCGTACGCTGCATTTTCTTACCTAGGCTTTCCTGACCACAAATGCTAGAACTGTCGATATGACAGTGGTTCAGACTTCAGATATTTAGGAGAGAACGCTTGCCATTCTAATGCCTTCAAATTTTTTTACAGGACAAATCAAACATAGTACATGGAAGACAAAGCGAGAGAAGTTGCACAGAATGTACTGGAAAGTATCTATCTTTTCATTAATTGAAATTTGAAAGAATTTGTACTAAAAGATCTACTAAAACATATTTCTGACATGTAAGCGAATGTACAAAAGCAAGAAAATGCTATAAAGTCTCCACAACGTACTGCCAACTGTAACTGCACCTCTGCTGAAATTAGAGTGCAAATGATCCAATAAGATTCAACTTCATTCAGTCACATGGAACCCTTTTCTGCGTGTTCATGTGTTCACAGGGTCACCATGAAAGGCTTGAGCTTGATCTTTATAGGAGGCATGATGGATTGATTTCTCAATGACAAGTATTGGAAGAGCCTTTCAGTCGCAACCTGCTGCATAAACAATCAAACAATGAAGTCATACCCCTTCAAATTTCACTAAATAATCTTGCATCAAATGGCAACTGCAGCTAATTATAGTTCAAATGCATACCCACCAGTGGCTCCATTTGGCGCATTGTCATTCCCATTGTCTAACTTCACAGCTCCCCTGTCAGTAACTTCAGAGGGTTGACCACTCTCTTGCACCAAAGCATGCTGTTCAAAACGTTCATTTGTCTGTAGGCACTGACATTACAAAAAAAAAATGAACTTTAGCTTCACATATCTTCAGGAAAATGTGAATATGTGATCTCACAACATTGTAGTCACTAAACATAAAATAGAGAATCGAACAAATCAATTGGATGATAGAAATGATGTTGATTTTTTATTAAATTTTCTGTAAACACCTCCTTCAACTGGCAACTGAAATAATCAAAATAATGATGCTTTTTTTTTTTAATTAAATTTTCCGTAAGCACCTCCTTCAATTGGTAACAGAAATAACCAAAATTCAGTATGAGGAACTAAGAAACTAAAGCCTTTTACACTCAACTGATTATCAAAAAAGCAAGAATTAGATTTTATATGTTGAAAATTTAATAATGAAACTTTATTAGATGGCCATCTCCTCTTTGTCCATGACAGCAATTTTCCCTATTGCAACAAATGCATATGTAAATAATATTAAGGTGTGATGTGCTATGTGTGAAATGCTTTCCTTATCCACATGAAGATCTATGGAGACTGCCTTTCATAGCCACAGGCGCACGTCAATCCTTTCTATAAATTCATAATACAGATCGACATATTCAAGGGTTCACTTTTCTAGTCAAAGAAAACGCAGCTGCAACTTAATGATGAATTTGCAAACCTTATTAGATGTCTGATTTATCGAGCTACCACAGTTTTGCATAGCTTGTGAGTTTATGTTTTGAATTGAGTCCTTTGAACTGGGGCCTGGGGCTGAATCCAAATTATCCATTGGACCTGCAACCCCACCAGCGTTCATTCCCATGGTAGTTTTTAAAAGAGGTCCTCCAGGCATTGGCATTAAGGGTGCACATTGGTATGGCATCGAATGTCCTTGAGAAGAAAGCCCAAATATAGGAAGGTTAGATCCTCCCATCCCGTGCAAAGCACTGGGACCAGGCATTGGTGGGCCAGGAAAATGTGCTCCAGGCATAGGAGGCACCTGAATCATTGAGCAACCAGAGGATCCACCAATCATATCAGGCATACCCATCCCGTAACCCATTCCAATTCCCATTCCCATTCCAACACCCATGGGCGAGAATTGAACCATATGACCAGCATGCATGTGAGGCATTCCTGGGGGCAACATCATTGATGGCATATAGAAACCAGCTCCCATTGACATGATCTGCAAAAAGTAGGTGAATCCAAAGCAGGTGAATTATCCAATTCCTGGAACATGAAATAACAAATTTTGAGAGTGATAGAAAGAAATTACCTGTACTTGAAGCTGAAGTGTCTTTAAGTACTCAATGGCCTCATCAAGCATTGAAGCTTTGTCCACCTTATAGTGAAAACAACGTTAGCCAACAGAAGCAAAGATGAAATGAATCACACAGCAACCATTCAATGTCCCTAGATTTTCAAAAGATGAAAAGAATAGAAGGAAGTTCAACTTGCACAAACCAAAGATGGTCTAGATTAGCATAAAAGCATAAAAACTTAAAACATACACTTGAATTCTTAGTTCTCATCTTCCACATACACGGACAAGCTTGGTTAAATTGATTCAACTTTGACTAGGCCAAGCCTTTGTCTAGATAATGTCTAACTATTTTGATTTCTAGTATTTCATGATATCAGCAAGAAATATAGATTCAAAAATTAAACCTTGTTGCAGTTTGGTATGAGTTCTTGCAGGGCGCGCATCTTCTCGTTGATCCTATCCCGTCTTCTCTGTTTGTATAAGTCCAAATAAAACCAATCAATATATTGTAATTCAAAGATGCTAAATGCAAAACCAAAAACAAGCAAATGAATTATCTTCTGAATAATATTGAAAAACACTCTTCCTCACCCTTTCAGACAAATTATGTACTTCTGCTGCTCGGCTTCTCTTGGAACCAATACCTCCTCGAGCTGAAGCAGCTTTTTTAGCGCCTACTGATTCCTCTTCAACATCCTGAACATTGTTTTCTTTGTAAATGGAATATATAGAACATACAAAGAGTAAATTTGACAAAATATGAAAGCTATGTTTGATCTTACTTCACTAGGACCTTCAGACTCCTCAGTTTCCCCGTGTTTTCTCTTCAAATTCTGTGTCCGTTCATCTGAAACTCTCTCCACACTATTCCCTGAGCAAACGGAAGAAGAAGCAACTAGAGGCTCTGCAGTCTTTTCACCATCCACCAATCCTCGAATTGCACTTTCAGCAAGTTGGCAATGGTTTTTATCATTCTTAGAATCTTCTTGGTCCAAAGCCTCAGGTTGTTTTGTAGGGAGGGATTCCTCAGCAGGCTTAGGGTCCAATGGCTTAGCATCAACCTTGGTTGACACCATAAAAGAACGGAAATTCGAGCCCATTTCCTTTCGTGAACCAGTAAATGTGTCAACGAGTATTGATTCAGCAGGATTGCTACTGCTTGCAATTGAGCCCTTATCCTTACTAACCACTCTTTCGATGCTTGATATTCCTGAACCAGCTCTTGTACCCATGTTACGGAGATTAGCTTTTACAAGAGCAGCAGGTCTTGAGAAATGTGAGAAATTCATCAAACTGGGATTGGTAGCAGATGACACGGGAACTTGCTTTTGCACTTTTACACCAGGAACACCACTTCCTGAAGGTGGAACTCCTATTGAATCCCCAGAAGCAGCATGGAGAGTCAGATTGCTTATACTCTCACTATTATTAGGTGACACTCTGGGTCTAAAATACGGGAATGATGTTTGGCATTGCTGTGGCGACGGATATAACTGACTGGAACTAGTTCTAGGTCTATTAGCATCAACATCCCCTGTTGAAGAAACCCTTGTCATATGCCCTTGCTCTAAACTCACACCATTGTTTACAGAAGCAGCACAGGGGTCTCTAACTGATTGATTGCCATAATTTCTCTTTTCCATTGGGGCATAATTAGTCTGGGAGTTTTCATTTACAGTAACACCAGATAATTCTGTCAAAAACTCGGCACAATAATCATGTTGCAAAGAGTCTTCAATAGGATAATTCAACCAAGGTACCATGTCATCGTCTTGATTCAAACCCATTTCAACAGACGGTACAGACATTGGAACTTCACCTAGTACGGAATCCATGGCCTCAAATCTTTCTGTTTTAGTATTGCTGCCATTACCTACGTCTTTATCTCTAATCTTGGAGGTCTGAGATGGAAAACTAGTAGAGAACTGGATCTTTCTAGTCTTACTGGACTGAATTTGACCATTTTCCCATACTAACTCTACAAAATCATTCTCAGGTCTGTTTTGAGGACATCATGTAGAACAAAAAGGAAAATGAAAACAGAGGGAAGAAATTAAAATAAATCAAAAGAATGGAATAGGAAACTAATCCACTAACACTCCCAAATAAATAAATAAAAAAAAAAGAAAAAGAAAAAGAAAAAGCTGAGAACATTCAAGAAATCCAACTTACCCAGAAGATAGATCAGTTGAGCAAGTGGGATTCTTCTCCTCAGAAGAATCAAGCTTTCCTTTAGCCAAACGATACAGTAGCTCAGATAAAGGCATTCTGAAGTTGACACCACTTTTCTTAAAAAGAAATGCCCCAAATTTCAATCACTTAGCCATTATTAGTACCTTCCAAACACTAGTCTTTTAAATCTAGCAACATGTCAAAGAACCCAAAAACATGTAAGGAGCCAACTATTTTTCAAGACGCAAAAAGCTTGATAAAAACCCCACAATAAGACAATTCCCAGTTATTAGTATAACTGGCAAGGGAAAGAAAAGAAAGGAAAGGCTAAAGGATGCTACTTGTACAGCTACATAATTCACAGAACATAATCTCCTTTTTGAAAAAAGAAAAAAAAAAAAAACCAGCAGTCCTTATCAGTAATCAGTGAGATTTATATATAAATATCAAAGCTATAATTAAATATAAAGTACCAGTCAAACCTATTCTTTAATGGCTCCAGAGATCCCCCACAAAATTGCAAAATAAGCCTCTTTAAACTTAAAAAATTGCAAAACAAATGAGCTTTTCCGCTTCTCTAATCATTAACTTAGAACCCAGAAAATCCAAGATCAGATTTTTCTAAACTGAAGAACAGTACTGGGGAAACACCGTCAAAAGTTCACTTGAAACTCAAATAAAAAGCTCAAAAGACTTGCCACCCAATAATCAAAGAAGAAACTCAATAGCAGATCAATAAAGAAGGAAGGGAAATTTTGAGAAAATCTGAGCTCCTCGAAGCAGCAAAAGAACGCTAATCCAAATGCATTAAAAATGTGTAAACTTAGTTATAAATCATAATAGAAGTCGCCAAAAAAGTTTGCTCTTTTAAAGCTCCTAACTGACTCGAAGAAAGAGAGAAGTTTGAGAGAGAGAGAGAGAAAGCCAAGTGGACGCAGAAGACGGCGAAAGGTTAGCAGAGTTGCAGCGGGCCAACACACAATACAAATAAGTTCTTCACCCGTTTCTGTTGCTTTTAACCTCGACTGTTACCATGGTTTTGTCTTCTCCTTTTCTTTTATTATCTTAGTTTCAATGTGGCCCATCTCAAACTAAAAACTATATTTAAGGTTACCATAATTAAATTTCATAGACTATATATTACGAGTTTATATCAATAGAAAATAATTTAATTAGTCTTTCTTCATTTTGAAAAACATAGAAAATAAACTAAGTATTATATTCGATTTCGCTGGTGGGTGTGTGTCTCAGTCCCATGAATTTGAAATGAGCATATTATCATGAATGGTTTTTATAAGTTATCCTATACACAAAATTGGTTTGTGGGTTGTGTAGATATGGGCTCTAATGCTTGCTTTTATAATGGAAAACAAACAATACATGGTGGAGGGTAGTTTGGTAATTTTACATTCTTACAAAACAATTATATCTAAGTTTGAAAATAATGCTCTTAAGGTGATTTAATTAATAAACCCATTAGATTTGGTCATGATAAGCCCATAAATAATCTTCTAACTTGCCCTTGATTTTGGGAGAGACTTTTGATGTTTTTGTTTTTGCAAGTGGTGGAGATGTGATGTTGGCATTGCAATAATGTAAAAGAATAAAAAAACAAAGATGGGTATTGTTTAATTTCTCCCTTTGTCATCAACAATTGAATTTTGTGAAATTTAATGGGTGGACAATAGCCCTATCTACATAAGCCATATACCCTAAATTAAAGGCTCTAATAAAAAATAGTTGGGGGATATGAAACATCTAAAGTTGACATCACTTATCCAATTCATGATTAGTTTCCAATATCAACATTATCCATCACATCACATTACATTACAACACAGTCTTAGTTTATTGTTATACGCCATTTCATACATAATCTAAATTATTAATAAATTATCGATAATATCTTTTATCAATTATTTTTTTATATAATTTTATCAGATGCTCGCTATACAAGAAAAATATTTAAAAAGTAAGGAAAGAAAATTGAATAATATGCATAGAGTGGGGAGACACCAAATCACAAACTTTATATGGTTGGATAGGGGAAGATGGGAAAGGGCCCACTAAGATTAGGAGAAAGATATATAATTGAGATTGGATATAAAGAAAAAAAAAAGTAATTATTAATAACTTTTAATTTATTTGTACTAAAATTATTATTAAAAGTTTGTGAAGTTTGTAAAGTTTGAAAGATAAAAATAAAAAGGGTAATTAAATTAAGATGTAAATAATAAGTAAATTAGATGATGCTTGACAAATGCTTTTGGCTCCATAGATTGCCACCTTTTTCTTTTGTGTTGGGACAAATGAATTGATTTGATTCTTTGCTTAGGTAAAGAGAAACAAGAATTGCCATATTCATCCACATGCTATGCAACTAGACCTGGTTCTTTCTTTCTTTCTTTCTTTCTTTCATGGCTTTTTCAAATGGACATATATATCAGACAAAAGGGAATGGGCTTTGTCCACGTGGATCCTTCTTGACAAGGTAAGGGATTTGGCAGTGTTCAAGTTGACCCCACAGTTTTTAGGACACCTACCCCACACCATGTATATCTTCTGTGTGTTGTTTTGGTGCATGCACTAAATTATTATCAAGATAACACTTTAAAAGATGAGATATAATAGCTTACCATTTAGCTCTTCTTGATCTTTAACTAAGTTATATTCAGATAGTAAAAAAATTGACCCAACATACATATGAGAATGAAAGGATGTATGGGTTTCACGTGCATGTATGTAATTCACGTGACCTACCTTGTTAATTAGTGTGTTGTCCTATGGGTGTGGGATAAGTTGTTTTCCAAGCAGCATATGCCACTTTGGTCCCAAACTCCATCACCACCCTCTGCGTGTCCTACATTCTAACTCTTTAGCTTTCTTCTGTACATTTTACTTGGACGATTCCCACCCAATCCCTTCCCATACACACAACCCCACCTAGCTGGCCACATCAATTCTCATTCAATATATAAGAGCTGAAAAATCTTAATTATTAAAAAAAAAGTTAAGAAGATGATGATGATTAAGTGTGTTAATTAGCAAGTTTAGCAATGGTGTATACAGTATGATATTGATATATATACCTAGTCTATGTATAGGTAGATACAAAGAATAGGCCATGTTCTTTGAAGTTTGAACAAGGAGCTATGCCTAAGCTGCACTCTTTTTCTTGTACTGAATGTCCAAACCTATGACTCATCATTCAAGGTGTCTGAGCCGCCACTGCAAAAAGCACAGACTGATATTTCTGACAATATACGTACATATTCTTCTTTCTTTATGTATATATCTGGTTTAAATCATTAATAATAAGATTACAGGGTAATTAAAAACAGATTAAATTACACTGCATGCGATGAGAGAGGAAGATAAATTCATTAATAGCTATGAAGAGAGAGAAGTATCTGTTGCAGAAGTCTGGGAAGAGCAGACATGGAAGATAATGTAAACTATAAAAGAAATGAATGGTGTGACCCTTTATGTAAGCTAGAGCTGGCGCAGGGAAACTGGGCGCCAACATAATAATAAATAATCATATATATATATATATATTACATGACAACTTCTTGGCTGCGGAGCCTTTAAATTTGTGACCTAAATAGTAGTGTCTCTATGAGGATTTTATAATGGTTACTGGCCGACGTAGGACCATTTTCTGCAAGCTGCACATGATCGTCACTACACTCTCATCCAACATCCACAGTTATCTACCCTATATATATCAGAATATTGTGTGTGTGGACAGTTTCAGAATCCAACCACACGGCTAGCTACTAGGTTCTTTTTCTGCAAGTACTCGTATACGTACGTACAATCTTTTATTTGTTTCATTTAAGAATTAAAAACTCCAGATTTTAGTATTTTCAGAACACTTCCTACCATTAACATCAACTAAAACTGATGATAAACTGAATCCAATACCAAGATTAGGTAGAGAGACGTAAACATAATACCAGTTAGCTAGCGTGCAAATGAAAAGCAGTGTACGTACGTCAGCAGAAGACATTTACGAGGGTATGTAAGAATATTATATATATATATATATATATATATAATGGGGTTAAATCCGATGGTTCTTTGGCAGGTTTGTGCCCATACCTTGACTACGTGACAGAGATGAATAAATTAATGGAAGAGAAAGAGAGAGAGAGGGAGAGAGAGAGAGAGTGAGGTAGATGGGTGTGAAAGCTGCATACATACATATATATATGTATGTATATATAAAAACTAAAGCGATGGGGTGATGAGGGATCTTGTATTGTTTGTTGTTGGTGGTGCTATTTATGGATCTATCAACAACAACAGACAAGTCGAAAACGAAGTAGATGAGATATGCCTGTGCAACTTCAACTTGATTATTCACATGATTCCATAACAGATGAAATCAAGTTAAATAAAATTACAGTGTGTGATGCGTCCACTTCTGTCCATGATTCAGACTCCGATGCTTACCCAACTGACACATATGGTCCAACTTTTATAAATGAGGAGCTCTCTCTGTATCCCAGGAACATCCAAATCAGCACACTGCTCTTGTATTTATCCATTCCTCGTGGAAACTAAGGATTAGCTGCAAGCACCCCCATCAATCCCTTCACTTAATTTTCTTGGACTTTTTTTCTTTTTCTTTTTCTTTTTTTTTTTTTTTTAATAAGAGTCATCATACCATGATTCACTGCTACGGTTCACAATCAACATTAATTATGTTATATGATCAATTTCTGGTAGTAGAAAAAAAAAATTAAATCAGAGGTCATTGCGTTGGTATATATATGTATAGTTTTAGAAGGAAAGATGAAAGAAGAAGAAGAAAACTCTCAAAATCAAAGATTGCAAGGTAAAGAGAGAAGAAGCATAGCCCTACAAATGATGGGCCAATCCAAGTGACATGAGTGACACTCATGGGCTATGGAGGCTGACTTGAAAAATGAACTTCAATAATGGCAAAGATAAGCTTACAATGATGTCTCCACCTAATATAATCTAATCTTATCTCCTTGCCAAAAAGTCAAGAACCTAACGCAACCCAAGAATGTCAAAGATGAACCCATCAACTTAACTTCTAATCCAATGGTGAATATATAAAGTAGTTAGGGTTGATATATAGTTAACAGCAATATATAATCAGAGAGGCAAGTGACCATAAGAGAGGTCTGGGGAAGATGATGACTAAGATCATTGTTTCATGAACTTTCGTCCCTCTCCTCATCACCTCTGTTCT
The DNA here is from genome assembly GCA_948266635.1 of Cnidoscolus chayamansa. Classification (NCBI taxonomy): domain Eukaryota; kingdom Viridiplantae; phylum Streptophyta; class Magnoliopsida; order Malpighiales; family Euphorbiaceae; genus Cnidoscolus; species Cnidoscolus chayamansa. The sequence continues at coordinate 4,761 of CAOGCB012126467.1, read as the reverse complement.
TCCTCTTTCATGGATGTGCATGGCTTCTTTAGTTTATCAATGCTTCATTAAAGTTTAATAACGTCTTTATAAATATTAATATATTTATGATTATTATTTTTTAATAAAATAAAATAAAATATATAGCTTTTGGTGATGATGGTTCATAGAATTCCACCAGCTAAGTTATAACTGCACTGCCACCTGGATATCACGTGGCGCTCCCAAATTAAAATCCCCTCACACGTGTGTCTGCGAGAGTTTTGCGGTTACGTCCAGATTCTACGCTTCGTTTTTGGTCGGTTATGGTTTTACTCACGTGGTTACTGTGTACGTGTACACTTGGATTATTTCTATTGGTCCTCGCCGTCATTTCTTCTACACGACGCATCATTGTTTTACCATTTTGCTCAGAATTAGCAGTTTGGTCAAACTTCTTCACGCGCCCTTGTGACTGGTTGGTTTCCCAAATTTATTTTTAATTTGTTTCTATTTTTTAAAAAATAATAATTAAAAGAAAATAATATAGTTGATACGATATTTTAATATTAAATATTTAATATTAAAATAAATTTAATAGTATTATTTGGAAATTAAAAAATAATAATAATAATTAATGGAATTGAATGCGGGAGTGGGTATACAGTGAGGTTCACAACCCAATTCGAATTTTAAAACCTTGAGCATAAAGAAGAACATGGGAAGGAACACGTGGCATGTTCATGGGAATTAATTACATACAAGTGAGCTGTAACTGTGGTTCCATACACAAATTAAGGAGGATTCTTAAAAGCTTCATTGCCCCACGCAGATTGCTCAGAAAGCAACGGAAGCGCGTCTGTAAATTCCAACCGCCAAATCACCACCTTACACGTGGTTTACTCTTCTGCAGGCCTCTATACTATATATATACCCCGCCCCTGGAAGAAGTTGATCTTATCTTATAATAGGAAAGAAGCAGCAGAATTTTGAGAGAGTTCTTCAGGTGTTTGTGATAATTACACAATTAAAGAGGTTTCAATTCTAAAGAAAAAACAAGTGAAAATGGCGGATGAGGGAACTGCTACTTGCGTAGACATCCTCTTGGCCATCCTCTTGCCTCCTCTTGGTGTCTTCCTTAAGTATGGTTGCAAGGTATGTAAATTAATTTTTCTTTCTCATGCAAGTTTAAGTCTTAATTATCTTTGATTATGGTGTATAATCTTAAGGGTAATAACTAAATTTGGTGTTTCTGCAGGCTGAGTTTTGGATCTGCTTGGTCCTCACCTTTTTTGGATACATTCCTGGGATTATCTATGCTGTTTATGCCATTACCAAGTGATGATCTTCATCTTCTTCAGTAAGCACCCATCACTATATCTCTGTATGAAATATATTAAGTCAATTCCTATTGAAGTTGATTCATTACTATCACCCAACTTTTCTTCCATTACACAAGTATGATTGATGCCTGGGGTCCTTAACTGACAAGGACCTGCTCTTATCATTTAGTCTAAAGATGAGATATTTGAAGTTAAACAAAGTTATGCTTAGCTATCAAGCTTTCTTAATTTTTGCTTTGTTCTTGGACAGGTGGAAAGCTAATAAGCATTTGATTTGATGGGAGAGTTCTGTTGTTTAATTTGGTGTAGTCATATGTATCATTCATGTATGTGTGTGTCATTTTATATAGAAATTTTCTTTTTATTAATTTGATGTAAAAAAGGGTTACTTGCCATTGGCTTTGAGTGGCTTTGTGAGTAGGACAATGGCTTGTTAATTATCATATTACTGTTAGTGTCTCTTTTCACCTTCAAATTTGTTTCAAATGTGATTTGTATTATTATTAATAAAACCATATTCTCTCATGACCAAATGGAATAAAGGTTTGTGCTTTGTGTTGAATTCTGATTGGATATATGCTTGGAATGATTCTCAGGAATCATCCGGTAGAATCTACAGCTGAACACAAGTAGAGAACGACTAAAGATTAAAGCCATTTTATGGAATTTCCAGTTGGACATTCCCTTAGTTTTTTTACATGTGAAATTGGCGGTTTTGAACCAAAGAAAGCTTTTCATAAAAGAAGAACAAAACCACAAAGTTAGATGCTTTGCTATGCAACATTCCACTCATACCAACTTTATTCTTGCATTAAACTTCTTCTTCTAGCATAATTCAATTGTTATATCTTTATTATGAACTAAATTAAATTACCCAGTTCGATTTTTTATGAAAAGAAAATACTTTTAGTTAAAGATTGTTTTGCTATCATAGGAAAATATGTGAAATTAAAATTTTAAAATTATATTATGGGTTCCTCTTCTAGCTGGAGCTTATATACTTGATAATGTTCAATCATTAATCCATGGACTGCCACTGCAAGTAGCCTAAGAATTGACAACTCACAAAAAGATGTTCGCATCCTCAAAACTAAACTTTGCTTAATAAGAAAGATTGGGAATTGGGATAGTTCAAAACCAACTAATTTTCATACTTATTTGAAGATAGGTGGGGTGGGATTTGATAGGTATTCTTATTCCAAGTTCTACCCATAATCCTTTTTAGCTTATAGGGGACGCATTCATAAATTTTCAAATAATTTCAAGATGGGTCAATAAAGAAATTGCAGTGTATACATCAACTGGATTTAAGGACACCTCGGGATTTTATAATGCCTTGTAATGAAAAACATGTTAATAAAAATCAGAAGTCTTCCCTTTACACAGCTTGCAATAAGGCCATGTGTTTTTATCCACCCAGCAAGATACATACAAAGTCACACTTGTTTAACAAAAACAGTTGCGTATCTTCATAGACCAACCATATCTCAATAAAGAATTAGAACATCACTACTTGAATATCATGTATTATTAACAATCTCCAAAGGTTCACATCAAGAAAGGCAGAAATGACAGAATTGCAATTATATGATATTCAATATGAAGTTGATCTTTCTATGGTTCAATCCACTGCAGAATAAAGATTACCAACGTGAAATAGATTTCTTCATCCTTTAAACTGCCATTCTCTACGACACATGGGACAATGTGCTTGAGAAGTCTGTGAATTCACCCATTTCAAGATGCAGTGAAGATGGAAAGCATGGTTGCATACACCCCAAACTGCAACAAGGCGATGATGAGAGAAGACCATTAGTTCCAATAATAAGCCCTTGTCATACTACTATAACATCAATTCATCATTCTCCTAATATTTCCTATTCTAACCAACATGTAAGCAAATCATCAAAGTAAAGAAAGGAGATCTCACCAATGAATTGAAAAAAAAGGTTACCTAATGATGCATCATTGTCTTGCCGACATAAGGACCAAGAAAGGACAAATAAAAACTAAAAAAGCATCCTGATGATATATATCGACGTGTGTAATAATGATTTGTTTGTGCATATACATTGTTTCTTTGTCAGCTACACAAACTTTCTCACTCTCCTATCCACGCAAGAAACCTACCATATTTAAATTTAGTAAATATGCGCCATCTTGACAATGGCACACCTGCTTTACTTATCCTTTTTTTTTTTTTTCTATAATTAGATCTGAGTGGGGCTCAAACTTGAGATTTCATAGGCTAAGCATATCGGTCTCCTTCACTTATCTTTGATGGACTGTAAATGCTGCTGCTGATATAATTGTAATATGAAAAATGTGAAACATTTTAATGCTCAAGAAGCTGAGTGCTTCAGCAGCAAATTATTGTAATCTCATCTTCAAGTTGATGGCTGCTTCAAAGAAAATAGGCAAGAATAAAAGTATTTGTAAGCAACAAAACATTCAACTTTTGAAGGTAAAGCTAAAGATTAAGAAATATATTTCAAAGTTTGTCTTATATTTTATTTTCTTGCAAAAAGGAACAGAAGTAAGCTTCTCTGATGTTGATGCACTTTAAATATGACAAGGCCCCCACCATGTTACCTATCTTATCTGTCATCATCTTTGTTCTCAGAGAATTGCCAATCAATTTAAATTTTGAAGGTTGAATTTAAGATCCAAGTACTGAAGTTTCAATGAATACCAATTTTTCATAAACAATACATGACAAAAAAGTATTTCCCACCTTTTATTCTTGCAAAAGGAAAGCAAAAAAAAAAAAAAAACATTGGCAGCCTCTATTTTAACTTCATATTTTTCTGATCTGAATTAACTCCTTAATCATTTTAAACCCTTCAGTCATGCTAACATCCACATTGAACGTCTGTTGAATGGATAGCAACAGCACCTTTTCGTATGATAATGATGGACTGGTGCCTGAAAACCACTCAAGAATGCTTGTTTGACCATTAGGTATCTCAGAATGCTAGAGATAGCTGCTTAAGCAGAAATCACTAGACCTACGGACTCTTAAGTACCCTTTTAGCATTATTGTTGAGGGGCCAAAACTGCTTATCAGGAAAAAAACACCATTTTGATGTTGAAAAAAAGCAGTTCCATTTTTAACTGTTCAAGTCCTGGGATGTTGTTCAACAAACCTAGCAAAGGCCATATGGTAGTTTAGCAGCAATACATATACATACATATATAAACAAACTGAAAAAAGATGCACTCTGAATGCATTAGAACATAGGCAGATTCGGGGACTCATCTAAGAACTCACTATTGACTGTGGGGGGGGGGGCCGCGGCCCCCCCCCGGGCCGGCCCCCGGGAGGGGTGGCGGGTGCGAGGGGGGGGGTTGGTGTAGGCTGAGGGGGTGGGGGGTTCGAGGGTGGGGGGGGGCGGGGCGTGGCGGGGGGGGGGAGTGGCGGGGTGGGGGGGGGGGGGGGGGGGGGGTGTGGGGCGAGGGG
>CAOGCB012124820.1:0-10291 GCA_948266635.1 Cnidoscolus chayamansa | reverse complement strand
TGTTGAGTGTTGAGGACAAAGGTAGGGTAGTTCACACTTGAAACGTTTATTGGGAGGTTTTTAGCACACCTTTGATGTTTGTGGTAGATTGATTTGCCATTAAATAACTATGCTTTTACTTAGGAGAGAGGACATTGTACTAATGGATGGGTTAGGGAGAGAGCTATGTTTTTCAAACAAGGAGTGGTTTAATCTTTCTGAAAAAGGGTGAATTATCTAATCTAACCACACTAGTTTTGTACAACACTCTTATTTTGCTTGAATCATATTTTATTCGTAATCTCATAAGAGCATTTTTGAAGTGGTACTTGATGCTTGAAATGAGATCACTTGCATCGTTGAAAGGCTTCATAATTTTAGGCAGAGGTTGCAAAACTAAGGAAAATCCCTCCTTAGAAATTTTAGAAAGAAGATTTTTATTATTAATAAGGAATTAACAATTATCCAAGATAGGAAGATGATGCCTTATATATATTATATATGTAACAGACTAAAATTTTCAACTTATTACTGACATTAGAATCAAGACCATCCGAAGGTGACTGAAATCCTAATAAGCCTAACATTACTTTTTCTTAATCGGTATCTCTAGATCTAACATAATTAAAGTATGTACTACATACGAAATTATTTAAAATTTTCAGTTCATAAATATATTACTAAGGTACATGCTTAAACTTTTTATTTTGTTTTCTTTATATTTAAGATCTAAAAATACCTAACGCAGCTAAACAATTTATTAATATTATTTCTAAGCTAGGGGCACAAACACATTTCTCCTTCATATGAGTATGTTCGACGGCTACCCATACTTTACCTACAAACCTGCATTAATGGGAATATGAGAAAGGGAGATATGAAACAAACGAGGTAATCTATTGAACATGGCTTAGTGAGTAGTAATACAGAAACCTTAATGGATTTTTTTAATTTCATTAAACATTGATATATAAACATATCTCACGTAAAATATTTGTACATAAACATAACATGATAACTAGTAACATTCAATATGGTATAACATTTAACATGACGTAACATTTAACATGACATAATATTTAACATGACATAACATTTAACATATAAGTGAATATTGTGTCATCCAAAGATACCTCCTTTAAATACCTGGCTAGTTGACCAGCTCCTCAGGTTAACATTTTACTTAACTGGTTTACCAGCTCCTTAGGTTGTACTAATCCCGGCTGGTTTACCAACACCCTAGGATGTACTATGTCTAACGTAACTTGTAAAACATTAAGGTTCCATGGATCACACAACATCACTAAACAACATGATTCAATATAAACATAAATATACATATCCCCTAGAACATAAAGGATCCTGTAAGCCATTCAAGGGTCAGTTCGTGGTACATCTCGAGGAACATGTCAAACAGACTGTCAACATACTTTTCTAAGGATATTCTGAGGGATATATTTTGTGAATCATAACATAACATTTAAATGCACATAACATCATGATTCTAATACATTTATACCTATGAATGATGCCTCATGAAACATATATTAACATTTTGCATTTCTTTATTATATATCACTTTATTTGGTTTTTGTATCTTCATCTACTCTAACATATAATTCCACTCATCTGGTATGATGCATGTAGACTGATTTCAGTCTGTCACTGTTATTCCTGGGCCCAATTATCTGATCCTATATATGTCAGACTTTAGGTTAGAAACTATCTATTAACCATCGATATACCTTTAAAACTTACCCTTTAATTCCCCAAACATCATAGCATAATTTAACATTTAAATATTTTAACAACTTAGGTTAAAATTTTAGACATAAGACTTTAGAGGGTACTTTCGGCGGCCTAAAGTCCCTAGACAAAGGCAAAAGTCAATTTTCGACAGCAAAGTTCGACTGCCGTATTGTCCTAAGTATAAGTAGCCAAAAGGAAGTGAATTGATCACTTTAAACTTTAGTCAATTTTTCAAGTTCTTGCTCTAAACTCTTGTGAAAAATTGTGGCTGAATACTTCTAGTGTGGAATCTAGATTTGTTTTAAGTGAGGGAGACTGATTTTTTTATATATTTTAGAAAGTAAAATTAACTAGCTAAAATTATGCCTAGCAGAAAGGTTACTGTTCATGCTAAAATTAGCTAGGTGTTCTATTTGGTTAGTTTAAATATACAATTTGATAAGCCTTTAAGAACAGTGATCTGAACAACAATAATTCTTAGCAAATCAAGGCAATAATGATAAAATGACAATTAATAATAAAAGATTAGGAAAGAGAAAATTCAAACACTTCAATTTATAGTGGTTCGGCTATCAAGCCTACATCCACTCTTCTCAAGCTTCCTCTTAAGACTTCCAATCTACTATTGATCTTTTTTTGCCAGGTAAGAGACAAACCAGTTACACTTCTCTAAGCTTTCCAAGTGCTTAGTGAACCTTTACAAGAGTTTGATGTACCCTCAAACCTTCTTAAGCTTTCAAGGTGCTTAAAACCTCTTCCAAGTGATGTACCCTCACTTAGACTAACCTTAAGTTGAATTGGAAATTTAAAAAGAATCACTCTCTTACAACATATTACAACTGAACAAACTATAAAAAAGAGAGAAGATTTGCCAATGAAACTCAAATGAAATTCAATGAATGCTTTGTGAAATCAATGCTCTTAAGTTGCTCAATAATGTCTTACTTTTATTAGTTGTTGATGGGAGTAAATGCTTGCTTGCCTACCTAAAATTTTCAGCTCAAAAAGATGACCAACGACTAGTTTTCTAGCCGTTACAACATTGAGATTTGTGTAGTATGAAATTAGTCAGGCTCAGTCTGAAATTAGCTTACTAAAATTATTTTTAGATAGAAAGTAGTTTGCTAATTTTAAAAACAGCTTGCTAATTTTGAAAAATAGTTTGCTAATTTCATTTGTCTGTCAAAGATAAAGAAGGCTATTTCTAAAATTAGTTAGCTAATTATAACTCTTGAGCTAAAATTAGGTATCTAATTTTAGCAGCTTTTGAAATCGATTTACTTGGTTCTAAAAGCATATTTTGAAAATACTTTGATGCATGTGATGTTTCATTAGCATTTATATATCTCAATTCTCTTACATTTTTGCCTAGGAGAGAGAATCGAATATCTTCAACTTCACTTTGTCTTCCATTGTACTTCTTATTCTTAATGTGCTATTTCTTCTTCTTTCAATGAGTCTTCCTTTGTGATCTGAAATACTTGAATATTTGTTAGCTCAATTTCATTAAGTTTTGTTATCATCAAACTAGATTTTCTTCTTATGGGGTCAACATGCTGCAAATCACTTTTGCCCCCAGTTTTGGCGGCCAAAAGTCCACTTTCAGGGGTCGAAACTGGATTTCATCTAGCCCCTTAAGCCTTGGCTTGACCAACTCCAATTTTGGCAGCCAAACCTTCATTTTAGGCCACTGAACCTGGGTTTTGTCAAAGGCTAAAACCTCAATTTTTGCATTTTTCATATGCCAAAACCTGTCAAAACCTCAATTAAATACTTCTAAAACATCAATTCTAATCCATATGCTTCAATAACATCATCTAACTTCAATTTCATCACATGCATCAACATTTCACAACATTCCTCCATTTTTCATAAATTTCTATAAACTTAAACCATTGCTTTCATCTTCTTTTCTTTAAGATCTTAAACATGAAATTTTCTTTATGTATTATAGTATTCTTAACACTAACTTGATCACCTATTTGAACCATCAAAATCATAGTTCTTCCATGGTTTGAAAATTCATCCATCTTTTCATCAATTCCTTACTTCTTTTCTCTTAAAACTTCTTTTAAATATCATGCATGTACCATATTCTCACCCCAAATAGTTTAGCATCATTTCTAAATGAAATCAAACCTGGTTTGGGTGTAGAGAATTGTTGGAACTCGGAGTAAGCTTCTTCCTTCAAGCTTTTCCAATTTTCCTTCATTAGTTTAATTTGATTCTTGCTCTTATCTTTAATGTTCAACTTGGTTCTTGCTTAATTCACTTAGGTTTGAGGATTTTCTTCTTTGTGAAAAATCTTGAGAGTTTTGAAAGAGTTTTGGAAATTCTTTCAAAACTCTTCTTAGCCAACTGTCTCCACTATTTATAGTGGAGGTGGCAAAGTGGGTTCGACGGTCGAACCTAACTTTTCAGGTTAGCCCTAGCCAACTTCACTTTAATATCTCAACTTTTCTTTCTTTTCATTTTAGCTCTTGAAATTTACATTTTTAGTCCTTAAGTCTTTTAGCTTGTCATTTAAGTCTTTAATCACTATTCTAGTTGGGTTTTTAAATATTCCACAATTATTTCTATCGGGAACTCGAAATCCAACATCAAAAAAGTGTCAAGTATTACAATATGTGTCCTTAAGTAGGATCTCAACATTCTTTTATCAAGTGAAGATATGTGATGCGGAACCTAGGGATCACAGTTAGATTCAAAACCCTCAATATGTAAATTTAGCAAGAATTCAACTTGAGATAAATCAAAGAGATAAATATCTTATTTAACTTTATAATTAAGAATGTTGAATAACACCATAAGAAATACCTTAATAAGTTATGAAATTCTTGTTTAAATATTCTATTGAACCCTTAATTAACTTATATTTTAGAACACAAATAATAGGATGAATAAACAAGAACGAATAATGCCATAAGAATTACCTTAATACGTTATGCGATTCTTGGTGCAACAACGAATGAAACTATTCATTCATGTTGAAAAAAAGAAATTCATTGAGAAAATATCACTCATATCTCTAATATTTGCTACCAAATGAGATTTATATAGTGTACAATACTCTCCTAGATGATATATAACCCCTACTTCAAAAAGAAGATAAAACTAATCCTATTCAACAAAAGTTTAACACCCGAAATTTGACGACTGCCACTATAAACCAACATATATCCTTTCCTACATGCTTTGTCCTCACTCACATGCTTTCTGGAAGAACTTCCCCGAAGGTCACCCATCCTGTAATTGCTCCAAGCCAACCACGCTTAACTATGGAGTTCTTATGGAAAAGCTCCCAAAAAGGAAGGTGCACCTTGTTGATATAGCTAGTACCTATCAAATCTCTTAAGCTATTCTCAATTATACAGTCCCATACCTGCACAATCTCGAAATCACTCAACTGCACAGCCCCATCCCTACACAGCCTCAGGATCCCTCTTTTTCGGGTGTTGATACGAACCCCGCCGACAATTGCGACGAAACCCGAAATCAAATATGGAATAGTTTTCCCAAGATCTTTCAAGTTTACGATGGAACCTCGACCTAACACCTATGGTAGATGTGAACCTTGGTATAAGGAAGACGCCACAATCAATGATGGAGGAGTAATTCAAGTTCCTACTGGTCTGATGACAAGAGCTCGAGCTAACAGAATCAAATAGCAAGTCGCGCTTGCGAATGGAGCTTGAAGAAAGGCCAAAATACATCATGGTCTTAACATATTTTGGAGATGAAGAAAAAGGCTTCTTGAGAGGGCCTCATACATAGCCAAATCTTGCATACAAGTCTGGGTTGAATTTTACTACTAGTGTGAACATGAAAGCTATAAAGACTCTTGATCTAATTCAAGTTCCTACTGGTCTGATGACAAGAGCTCGAGCTAACAGGTGTGGGATCGATTCATTCATGTATCCCTCCACCTAGAAGTCGCTCCTTGTCCGTGCTCTCTCTAGCACCAGCGATCACTTTCCACCCTCTTCGGTCCCGAGTATTACATGCCTACCAGCTTTTGCTTGGTTCGTCCTCGAACCACACCGTACTAGGAGAGGAACTGGCTTTGATACCAACTTGTAACACCCAAAATTTGACGACTGCCGCTACAAACCAACATATATCCTTTCCTACATGCTTTGTCCTCACTCACATGCTTTCTGGGAGAACTTCCTAGAAGGTCACCCATCCTATAATTGCTCCAAGCCAAGCACTCTTAACTATGAAGTTTTTACAGAAAGGCTCCTGAAAAGAAATGTGCACCTTGTTGATATAACTAGTACCTATCAAATCTCTTAAGCTATTCTCAATTATACAGTCCCATACCTGCACAATCTCGAAATCACTCAACTGCGTAGCTCCATCCCTACACAGTCTCAGGATCCCTCTTTTTTGGGTGTGGGATCGATTCATTCATGTATCCCTCCACCTAGAAGCCTGCCAAAAGCAGCTCCTTGTCCGTGCTCTCTCTAGCACTAGCGATCACTTCCCGCCCTCTTCGGTCCCGGGTATTACATGCCCACCAACTTTCGCTTGGTTCGTCCTCGAACCACACCGTACTAAGAGAGAAACTGGCTCTGATACCAAGTTGTAACACCTTAAATTTGACGATTGTCGTTACAAACCAACATATATCCTTTCCTACATGCTTTGTCATCACTCACATGCTTTCTGGGAGAACTTCCCAAAAGGTCACACATCCTGTAATTGCTCCAAGCCAAGCACGCTTAACTATGGAGTGCTTACGGAAAGGCTCTCGAAAAGGAAGGTGCACCTTGTTGATATAGTTAGTACCTATCAAATCTCTTAAGTTATTCTCAATTGTACAGTCCCATACCTGCACAATCTCAAAATCACTCAACTGCGCAGCCTCATCCCTACACATTCTCAGAATCCCTCTTTTTTGGGTGTGGGATTGATTCATTCATGTATCCCTCCACCTAAAAGCCTGCCAGAAGCCGATCCTTGTCCGTACTCTCTCTAGCACCGGCGATCACTTCCCGCCCTCTTCGGTCCCGGGTATTACAAAAAGAGTCCTAAAAAAATTCTTTCTCTTACCTTATGCATACCTATCCTACCAAAAAAATTTGTTGATTTAATTTACTTTTAAGCCCAAAAATATTGCTTAGACAGCCCACAAAATAGCCTAAAACATAAGTTCATATAGTTGCTAAACAAACTTTCTTAATTTACGCCCAATTGTCTCAAATATGTCATTCTTCAATCTTATTCAATTTAGATCCACAATCATGAAGAAATAACACCTCTGACTTGTCTTCAAATTTACTTTCTTTAAGCTTATAACAAGCTTCTATCTTAGGTTCATTAAACTTGTTGGCCCCATAAGGAAGAAACCTAGTTTTGATGATAACAAAACTTAATCTAATTGAGCTAACAAACATTCAAGCATTTTATATCACAAAGAAAAGGCTTATCAAAAGTGGAGGGAAGAGCATAGCAATAAGAGCAAGGGAAGACAAAGTGAAGATGAATATTTTCAGTCTCCTCTCATAGGGCAAATGTAAGAGAATTGAGATATAGAAATGCCAATGAGACATCACATGCATAAAAATATTTTCAAAGTATATTTTTAGAACTAAGAAAACTGATTTCAGAAGTTGCTAAAATTAGATACCTAATTTTAGCTTAAGAGTTAAAATTAGCTAACTAATTTTAGAACTAGCTTTGTGTTCTTCGACAACAATATGAAATTCAGAAACTACTTTTTGTACAAAAATAATTTTAGCAAGCTAATTTTAGACTAAGCTTGGCTAATTCTGGACTGCATATTTTCCAATGCTGCAACGGTAGAAAACTAACCGTTGGTCACTTTTTGCAACAGAAACTTTAAGGCCTTAACTTCACCTATATAAGTAAGCATTTACTCCACTTTGCAACTAATGAAAGTAACACATCTTTGAGCAATTTAAGAGCCTTATTTTCAAAGCTTTCATTGATTTCATTTTGAGCTTCATTGGCAGATCTTCTCTCTCTTCTTTATAGCACATTCAGTTGTAATTCTAAGTAAGAAAGTGATTATTTCAAATTTCCAAATCTATTTAAGGTTGTCTAAGTGAGGGGACTTCACTTGGAAGAGGTTGTTAAGCACCTTTGTAAGCTTAAAGAAGTTTGAAGGGACATCAAACTTAAAGAGGTTATTAAGCACCTTTAAAAGCTTAAAGAAGTTTAAGGGAAAATCAAACTTACAAGGACCTTGAGCACCTATGAACACTTAAAGAAGTTTTTGGGATCATCAAACTTATAAAGGTTGATCAAGCACTTGGAAAGCTTGGTGGATGTACTTGGTTGTTCTCTTGCCTAGAAAAAGAGATCATAGTGGATAAAAGTCTTGAGAGAAAGCTTAAGAAGAGTGGATATAGGCTGCGTTGCCAAACCACTATAAATTGATGTGTTTGAATTCTCTTAACCTTATCTCTTACTTTTGAAAGTCAATTTATATATATTGCTTTGATTAATTGAAGAAATTTTTGTTTGATAAACTGTTGTTAGAAGTTCATTAAGCTGCAACTCAATTTTAGCTAACCTGAACACCTTGCTAATTTCAGCGTGAACAATAACTTTATTCATAGGCTAAATTTTAGCTAGCTAATTTTGTGTTCTATAGACTTTTGTTGATTGGTCAAACAATTACACTTTGAACTAATTGAATAGCACATCTAAAGTATATAGCCACAATTTTTCTTAAGAGTTTAAAGCAAGAACTTGAAAATTTGATTGAAGTCAAAAAGTGACCAATTCACCCCTTCGCGGTCATTCATACTTAGGACAACAAAACTCTTGTAGAACCATTCGCATCTAGAAAGTTTTGAATGTCTCCTTTAGCTTTTGAGCCCACAACATTCTAATAGGCTTGTGTAACACTTTGATCTCCTCTTCTAGTGTTCTCATTCCTTGCCACTCTATGATTACATGGTGATCCATGCTTGTATCAAGATGTACTAGAAATAAAAAGCAAAAACCTTTTGACTAAAGAGGATAAAAATGCTAGATTTTTTCATACCTAAGCTTAAACTAGAATACAAAATAATTACATCGATTCCCTCTAAGATGATGTTGGAAGGTGAGTTAGGGATGAACATGGAATAAGAAATGTTGTCCTTTATTATTTTAATGTTCCCTTTTCTATGACATGTAGTAATTATGACCCTATTGTAATTTTCTAGTATAGATGATTTTGCTACATATGAATGAGCAACTTCTTACACCTTTTAATGTTAATGAGTTCAAAAAGGTGGTTTTTCAAATGCATCTTAGTAAGTCTCCTAAGCCAGATGGACTAAATTGAATTTCTTTAAAAAAATCCTAGCATATTATTGGGGATTCAATGCTAGATAGCTGTGTGGAATGGCTTCACTTTGTTGAGTTTCCTACTTCCATTAATAATACTTTAACTGTCCTTATTTCTAAGAAGGAAAAACCAACACTCTCAAGGATCTTAGGCCCATTTCTCTTTGGAATGTCTTGTATAAATTGTCGCCAAAGAACATGCTAATTGTTTTAAAATTATTTCGCCTAAGATTATTGAACCCTCACAATCTGCATTTGTCCCTAGTAAGCGTATAACAAATAACATTATGGTGGTATTTAAGATCATCCACCATTTGAAACAGAAAGATAAAGGGAAGAAATTGTAGTTAGAATTGAAAGTGGATATTAGCACGGTGTATGATTTTTCTGATTAGAACTTCCTTATGATTACCATGGTTAAGATGGATTTGCACAAAGATGGAGATCTGGTCATGCTATGTGACTTTAATTAAATATTTCAATTCTATTGAATATGATAAAGTTTGGTTCTATTATTGTAATACTTGGCACTTTTCCAACGTTGGATTTTGAATTTCTGACCGAAATATTCATGGAATATTCAGAAACGGGGCCGAAATTATGACTAGAGACTAAAATATTAAGTTAAAAGACTTAAAGAATTAAAATGTAAATTTCAAGTATTAAAATGGAAGCTGAAAAAGTTGAGGGATTAAAGTAAAATTTGGCTAAGGCAAGCCTAGAAGTCTAGGTTTGGTGACCAAAACTAGTTTGCCACCTCCACTATAAATTGTGGAGGCAGCCAACCAAAGTAGAACTTTTGGCAAGCTTCACACTTCTCTTCATTTCCTCTCCAATGTTCAAAAACTCTTTAGGAAACCTAAGTAAAAATTCAAGGTAGAAATCAAAGGAGGTTAATCTAATTGAATTAAAGAAAGATTAAAGAAGACAAAGAAAGGGGAAACTTGGAAGAACTTGAAGGAAAGAGGTTCAATCTGAGTTTCCAATCGGTCAAAGTCTTCAATCCAAGTTAATTGTGCTTAGAAATGATGAAATATGAATTTGAATTAACATGCAATGGAAATTAGGTTAAATTAAAAGATTTTGAGAAATAATGTAAAATGACCAAAAGATGAATCAAGGATGAATGTGTATATGTTAGAATGTGTTCAATGATGTAAGAAATGAGTTAGAAGAGTTAAATTAGAAATGCATGTAAAGTAAATGAAGAAGGAAAATTAAAGATGTTTATGTTTATAGAAGTTATGTAAAAATGCAT
>CAOGCB012124769.1:0-17763 GCA_948266635.1 Cnidoscolus chayamansa | reverse complement strand
ATTTTGATTCCTGTTAGGGCTGTTTTCTTATTATTTGAGAATTCCTATTAAAATCGATTGGGTTGCATTGCTGGAAAATTAAGCATTTTTGTTCTTTTCAGTTTTAATGTTGATGTGGACAGTTTTGGTGTCAAGACGTTGTGAAGTATGATCTTTAAAAAAAAATCAGAACAAAAATATAAATGTGTTAAGAAAACAGTTAATAAAAAATAGTGAACCGTTCTCAGTTTGTAAGAAACAAAAAAACCTGAAAACAGCAGTTATACTGAGCTGTTTAGATTTTATCATCTAGTTGGGAATGCTGTTTACTTTTTCATTGGAATTTGTTATAGCAATTACTAAACCAGACTCTACTTTGCGTTCTATTTTATATCACTTATTTATGTATTTCATAATTTCATTTATTCCCTTTACTTGTAATTTGGTCTGTTATATAGCTGAGGCAGTGACTTTTATGCTCTTTACAAAATCTCCTCGACGCAATGAAGGAATGATTCCCACCCAATTAAATTGATAAGAGAAAATTATTTTTAGGGAAGCATGTGCCCTTTTGCTGCTTATGACTGAAAACTTATTTTAATGCACTGTTGTTCTTATTTAGGTGCATTTGCAAATTTATAATTTCTTTGCATCTTTAGTTTTTCTAAAAGATAGTGGTGTTAATTTGTAGAAAACTGTTATTAGCTTGTAGAACTGTTGATTTTGAAAACTGTCATTCCTTTTTATTTACTGCAGAATTTTTTTTGGGTTATTCACTGAGTATAGTGATTCAGTATAAACTTATAGCTTTAGATAACAGTTCAACTACATAATTGACATTATAAAATACTGTTAAGTTACAGATTTT
Source organism: Cnidoscolus chayamansa (assembly GCA_948266635.1). Classification (NCBI taxonomy): domain Eukaryota; kingdom Viridiplantae; phylum Streptophyta; class Magnoliopsida; order Malpighiales; family Euphorbiaceae; genus Cnidoscolus; species Cnidoscolus chayamansa. Next base: position 16,916 of record CAOGCB012124769.1, on the reverse strand, counting down.
GGCACCCTACTTACTGTTTTTTTGCCTTTTGTTTTTCTATTTGCAGGTATTTCATGTTAAGGGATGTGATTAAAAGTGAATCTGTCTAGCCCTTAATCTAGCTGTGGCATGTCATCTTGGAGATCTAATTAATAGGCTGATCCTGTTTGAAGTTAGTTGCATAGAAAAGGGTAGAGACTGTGGGATCCAGGCAGTTTGTAGTAATGCTTAGCTCAGCAATTGGGGATTTGTGCAAGGATAGCTTTGGGGGTTCACAACATGAGAAACATATTTTTGCAGAAGTTTTCTTTGGAAAAGATACTGGTGACACAAGTAAAAGGAGTCTTGTTAGCGGGTTGGTTAATTTGGGGTGTGAGAGCAGTAAGATTGCCGACACATCATTATGTTCTAACAGTGAAAACTCAGCCCTGACTAGCCAATGTTCTTCCAAGAGTTCATTGGTGGATGATTCTGAAATGAATGAGAATTCTGGAGGGGCTTCTGCATCAGACTGTATTCAAGAAAGATTAGACAGGGATGACCAGAATATGAGTATCAAGCGAATGAAGCTTTCAGTTGATGATCTACCCAGCACTGAACCAGATACAGTAAAAGCTCTCCCTTCAAATTTGGTACCTAAAGAGATTGTTGATGGTGTCCCTGCTGCAAATACAAATATGGCTGGTCAAACAATAGCATTGTATATAGTCGAGTCATCCTGTCAGGCTGCTGTGTCTGGTTGTTATCAATCAAAGCAACAAATTAACGGTGATGTGTGCAATAAGGATGTCTTGAAGTGCAGATCAACAAATGCTGAAGGAAATGCTGGCAAGGAGGCGGTTATTTGTAAAGCTGTTTCTTCACCTGTATCCCAAGAGAGTTTTGCAACCAGGCTTTTTCTTGCAAATCCTTCTGCAGCAATTGCAGAGAAGTCTGGCTCCCCTATTCATGCTGAGGAAAGATCAAAGGAATTGGATTCACCAGGATTGGTGGTATCCAATTACTTGAAGATAGATTCTAAGAAGGATCCTCGTCCTTTTCTCCAGAGTCATATTGATCGCATACTTTTGGCAGCAGGCTGGTGGATCGGAAGGCGTAAAAGGCCTAGTCGGAAATATTCAGAGACTGTCTATCGATCTCCTAATGGGAGGATGTTTCGTGAGTTTCCTAAAGTTTGGAAGTGTTGTGGTCAAATTTTATATGCAGATGGATACAAATTGATTCAGGAAAAAAATTACAAGGAATGGACTAATATCAGTCAATTTTGGTCTGATCTCTCAGAAGCATTGTTCAATATTGAGAAAGAAATAGATCAAACTGATGTCGGTAATGCATTGGCTCATCAGTGGAGTCGTTTAGATCCCTTTGTTAATGTTGTGTTCATTGATAGGAAGGTAGGTTTGCTGAGAAAGGGAGATGCTGTTAAAGCTGGGAAAGGTGATACTGTTAAAGCTGGCAAAGGTGATTCTGTTATGGCTTTAACGAATGATGATAGTGCATTACACCAGTCTGCAGGAAGAAATTTGCTCTCTTGGCATTCTGATTCTTCTCTTGCCACTCAAATTGCATCGACAATTTGGGAAGGAAACCAGCAAGGATATATTCAGCAATCCAGCGACATAAGTTTCTCAAAATGTGGTGAACAGACAATTGGGTTTGTGAAAGGTCAAACAAATCAATCTTTTTATGCTGACGAGAGAGAAGAAATGTGTTCAGCTGATGTTGCCAGTGGGATGGGAAATCAGTCTTTCAGAATGTGTAAGGACAAAGTAACCTGTCTGGACATGACTTCCTTACCACCTCGTGGGTTAGAAAGCACTTGTGTCCAGTTATCTGGTTGCCAAATTGATGTCTCTGTTACTGATGGAAATGCTAATGTGCTGGTGGGGTCTGAATCTGTTTCCCCTCATCAAGATAGCAGTTTGGTTGATGTCGATGATGGAACTGGTCACTTGGAATTTTCTTATGGCCAAAATAGACCAACTTTTACTCAACCAGTAAATTTGGATGTTGCTCTGAAAACTGAACTCAGTGATGAGGATGGACAGTGCATTCAAGCTTCAAGTTCTCAAACAAAGGACAAAGTTGTTGTTGTGAAAAGGAAGATGCGTAGAAAGTCAAGAAAGATATCTGAGATCAGAACAACTTTATACCAAAGTGACCGTATTCATATAGATGGCAACCAGTTGGATCCAAAAGAAGTGAAGGAAAACCTTGCTGCGAATTCAGGAATTAAAACAAGCTGCAAGAAGTTGTCACCTATTGCTACTTGCCAGCAGCAGGTTAGTGGAAAAGGCTCAAAATTAAAGAAGACGCATCATAGTCTTGATGGCTGTAAAAGAGGGAAAAAGAGGCAAACTAGATGCCTACTTAAGGATGATGATCTCTTGGTGTCTGCCATTATTAAGAACAAAGATTTCAGTGCAGATGCGACCAAATCTACATATAAAAAGGCTTTCAAATCAAGAGCTCGGACAAAGCTGAAGAATCAGAAAGGTGGCTGCAGTTTACTCCCTAGAAATTTAAGCAAAGCAGGGAAACAATACATTATCGATGGAAAGTGGCCAATAATGGGAGCTAGAACAGTGTTGTCATGGTTGGTCCATAATGGGGTTATATCTGTCAATGATGTGATTCAGTATCGGAACCCCAAGGATGATGCTGTGGTTAAAGATGGTCGGGTAACAAAGGATGGCATCATGTGTAAATGCTGTAATACAGAGCTTTCGGTTTCAAATTTTAAGACACATGCTGGCTTCAAGCTGAGTCGTCCATGTTTACATCTTTTCATGGAATCTGGTAAACCTTTTACTCTATGTCAGCTGCAAGCATGGTCAGCTGAATACAAGACTAGGAAAAGGAGAACTCAAGTGGTGCGAGCTGATGATGATGATGATCAAAATGATGATTCATGTGGTCGGTGTGGTGAAGGTGGTGAGTTGATATGCTGTGATAACTGTCCATCGACCTTTCATCAGGCTTGCTTGTCTACAGAGGTTTGTCCTTCCTTCATTTACATGGTTTTTGCTGCTTTTCTTTACATAGACTCATAATTGCTTTTATTTTATTTTTTCTCTTCTCTGCCTCTAAATTTACATCTCCAATTTACAGCATGCCAGCATGATGGTTTAGTTGCTTCTGGATATTCATTTTTTTTCGGTCATTACAAATTTCAATATAACTAGAAAAGTAGAAATGGCCCTGGATATTGTCTAGGAAACACTGATATCATATCAACTGCATCATGTTGAGGTTGAGGTCATCAATTTCCTTCCCTAAATATGTACTTACAAATAGATGGCAAAATTTTGTTTGCTGAGTTCAAAAAATCAAGTAAGGAGGTTTCAGAATGCATTTGGGTAGGTGATTGTTCACAACTGTGTTGGACTCAAAGTTGCAGAGCTAGCTGCTTGAGAGCTGTAAGCAGAATGATTGTTCAAATTCTTCTTCTTCTTCTTCTTTTTCCTTCTTTTTATTTTATCAGGAGATATTGATATTGATAGTCATTGATGCAGTCAATTAAACAGATTAGTAATATTAAATCTAAAAGTTGAAGTTATAGAATTAGTTTTTTGAGTCAAGGATATCACGGTAATTGTAAGTTTCACTGAATCAAATTTTTTTTTTCAGTTTTTATATTTATTGGCTGTTTTTCTGTAGTCTTTTCAGTTTCCTATTTGGAAAAATTTTGTTGGAACAGATATTTTAAAAATTGTATAAAGGAACCTTAATATTGTTGTGAAGCAATTTTAACTTGGATATGAACTATGAAGCCAACAAACATCATACACAATCATCGTCTTTCTTTATTTGCATCAATTACCACAAGATTACAATTTGTAATACTTGCCAATCTTCTTTTAAAAACCATAACTTTTGTTTGGGTCTTTTTATGAAACCATACTTGTGGGCCTTCTATTGAAATCCTATTTAGGCTAAGATCACACCCTTCATATTTTTTGGCATTTACATAAGAAATATTTAGTTTAACAATTTCCTTTGGCACCATGGAAATTATTATTGTTAAGGTTGGAAACTCTGGGCTCTGAGTTCCTGTGTTGTGCCTGATTAATTTTAAATTTACGATTTTATTTATCAATTTTTGTAATGAGGACATAATATGCAATTTAAACTTTATCGTATTTGAGCAAGTAAGGATAGAAGGACTGTGTAGTTGAGTTGATGTCAGTATATATGCTGTACTTTTTTTTAAAAAAAAAGTTGCAGGTAAAGTAAAATACACTAAAGTTACCAAACTGAATCAAGATTTATGAATAAATATTAAATAAATTAAGTCAAATTCCAAAATAATAAATTTTATTCTAATAACTAATTTAGAAACATTTACTTATTGTGAAAATTTAAATAATAATGTTGTATGATAAAAGCGCAGTTAAAATATTATTTTTATCTGATGTTTATGGAAACAAGGTGTAAAAGTATGGTAGATAATGCATCTTGAATATTATAAATGCTATTTGAGGAAGATTAAGCAGTTTGATTCTTTCCTCAGTTAGGAGGAGAAGGGAATAGTATATAACCCAATTGCAACTGGTAAAAGATGCTGAAATTTCAGATTTTATTCAATAATGATTTATATATTTTGTAGTAGGATATTTAAAATATTTCATGTGGAATATTTGTAATAAGTCACAATATCTTACATGAGAAAAACTTGGGATTTTTGGAATATGAGGGTCTGGGATGATCCTGTATTGAATTGCTAATATGTATAGTGCTGTGCAATTTGGGTTCTGTATTTTTTTTCCAGCCTTTTGTTTTCTTCATCATTTATGAGTTATGACACAGTTATGGTTTTGTCCTGTTTTGTAATAAAGTATGTGAGTTTGTTAGTATTTATTTTATATGCTTAGGCAGTCTCTTAATGAAAAATTTTTCTTTTGTTATCTGATCTGTCGTCATTAATTTGTCATAGTTTTCATAACATTCATCATTTGTTGCCATTATTAGTACTAACTGCACAATTGCACTCAACTCCCTGATGTCTGGAGTTTGCATTTTAACTCTTAAATTATCATTATTCCATAGTCTAACATGATTTTAGAAATTGTTGGAACTGAACCAGCCGCTGAATTTTCTTTATAATGTCACTCAACCCATCTTTTTTTTGAAAGATTTTGAGGATCAGGATTTCATTTACCTATAGAATAATTTCAGTTTGACTGAAGTTTTTTGTATGAGAATCTTAAGAAGAAGTTCTATATCTGAGGCTTAATTTAAAAAAAAAAAGGTTCTTAAAGCAATGCTTTGTAACTGAACCAAAAACTTGTTTTACTCATTCAAGCGAGAATGTAATGGTCAAGCTAATGGAAACATTATTTTGCAACAGCTTATAAGGTCAACGCCATTAAAAAATTTACAGCTTGGTTTTAAAATTAAAATGACTCCAAAGATCAGGGACCTGTTTCTATTTTCTCCTCCACTTGTGTTAATTAGAGGTTGACATTTTCATATGCATGTGGACATATATAACTTCCCACTATTTTCTTGGATGTCTTCTTTTACTTTAGGGATGTCCTTTATATCAATTGAGAAGTAAAATTTTTCAAGTTATTGTGTCTATATTCTCAATATTTACTGCATAAATTGGGCCCTATATTCTGTGACACTGAGTGAATTTTTGTTATTCGAGTCTTATGTTGTAACTAATAAACTACTTTGTTTGTTTACTTCAGGAGCTCCCTGAAGGCAGCTGGTATTGCCCAAACTGCACCTGTCGGATATGCGGGGATTTGGTTAATGACAAAGAGGATTCTAATTCTTTTGGCGTATTTAAATGTTCACAATGCGAGGACAAATGTAATGTCCCTGATCTCCAAGGCCATTTTTTGCAGTTGGATGGATTGCTTTTCTCTTTTTCTATAGCTTGATTGTTTTGCTTGAATTATTATTTTTTGTGAAGCCTGAAGATAACTTGGAAATCTTTCATTTGGATTGTGCATGTTAAGAAGCTATGGACTGTATTTTGAGCAAATATTTCCAAGGAGTTGAAAGTTACTGGAAGGAATGTAGCAGCATATTGATATTGATTTGAAAACTAATTAAATGTGAAACTTTTATATTGCATGGGCTTCTTGCAATCTTTGTAAACCTTGGCTTTTTTTCTTTTTGGAAGTTTTAGGTGTTAATTGTTTCTGCTTTAATTTTCTGAAGCACCCAAGAAAAGGTTTCTGCTTTTGCCTAAATATACCTAGTCTTTCCAAAAGTACTCATTAAATGAAGAACTATTTGCTTTAGTCGGTTGATGCTCTGCAACTTGTTTAGCATTACTCCTTTGAGTGAGCAGTTATTCCTGATTCTTTGTTTATTTTTGCATGAAATTTACTAGGAGCTTCTCTACATATTTATCTGTAATTGATTTCTTTGTAGTGGTTCATGATGGTTCCATGGACTCATGGGATTCAATTCCCATATTTGTGATCCTTTCCCATCAGTTTGGTTTCTAATTCATCTTCTAATTCTTAATTCTACAGATCATGAAACATGCTGGAAAAAGAAAAATATATATGAACAAGTGGCTTCTGATACTTGGTTTTGTGGTGGAAGTTGCCAAGAGGTACATGTACATTAGCTCAATTTTCAAAGAAAGTTAATTTGTGAAAATGTGAATCAGCAGCTTTTATGACCATTGACCTTTTGGAGGACGTGATCATCATCTTTATTGTTTTAAAAGAGGAGTCAAGTTAGAGACCTTTTTTTTCTTGTATTGCTAATATGCTTTGTCAAGTTTTGATAAGAAAATGAATTTGGCCTAACTCATATCCAAAAGCTAGCTCAAGGGGGTAGGATTACACAATTTTTATAAGGGGTACTGTTAGGACAGTAACTTGAAGAGGAAAAGCATATCTTTCTTATATATATTTTGTTCAAATGAGTACATCAATTTATAGACAATGGTTATTCACAAAATAGGAAGCTAATCAATACAGTTGATTCCTAAATAATAAAATTGATTCATTCCTAAGTAACAGAATTGATTCCTAAATTAGCTCCTAGAAATACTTCCTAAATATCTCCTAGAGTTACTTCCTAAATAATCTTCTACACATATTCCCACATAAATTACAGGATTCTAACAGGTACATTACTCACATACCTAACCAAACTGAGATGTTTATTACATGCTCTTATGCCAGGAGTAACACTTGGAGCATGAAACACTTAGAAGCTTAACATTAGTGAGGGAGGGTTTGATACCTTAATTAGAATATAGACCTGGACTTAACTCCCCCCAAAACTAGCTCAAGGAGAGTGTATTATCCAAGTTCTTATAATATACGTTACACACCTAACCGATTTGGGATATTTAACAAATTTGAGCACTTATTTTAGGAAATCTTATAAATATGGATTCTGAAGGTTTTTTGCTTGCCTTCTGGCAATGAAATTGAGGCAGTTGGATCTATTAAACGGTGGAAAGATCTGTTCTGGTATATTGCCTTACATTTTGGTTGATTTCATTTTACATTTGCATTCTTCTCTATAATAGTTACTCAGCTTCAATGTTGTGCGTTAGAATGGTGACTCAATTAACGTTGTAAACATACTTTGTGAAAATTAAAGACCTTGACTCTCTTTATTTAATTATAGTATTGTGCACTGTTTGCTCTTTTAAAAAAAATTGTCTTTTTGGAACCATAAGAAAGGTTTCTGATGTCTAGCTGAACAAGGAAAATATGGAGAAATTCAAAATATCTTCCTATCATCTCTCTCTCTTAAAAACAAATCCCTGCGCCATTGGGTGTGGGAAGGGGCTGTAGGTAAAAGGGTTTCCACCCTCCCTCTTTTTCTTTTCTGTTTCCCTCCTATGGACTACATGTGATGCGGTGCATTTTCCTCATACACAGCCTGAGCCTCAATTGTGATCTAAGCCTATTTTGGTGAGTTCATACTTGCAACTTTTACTCTTCTTATAGCCTTCCAGGGATAGGAAATGTCCTTGTCCTCTATAATCAATCAAAGTTGTCCTTGCCTTTTATTTTGGTTCCTATTCATGATAAGTTATTATGTTGGAGCTCCACCCCCACCCTTTAAGATGCAGATTTTATTCTCTTGGTGGTAGATCTAGATCAATCATCCTCAGGGTAATATTTTATCAACCATAATCCTGCCTCGAGTTAGTAGGTTAAGCTGTGGCTTCTGGATGGACATTAATTATTCATGTCTATATGTCTATGTGACTGGAAAATTTGACTTACTTCTGTGCGCAGGTTTACACAGGTCTTCATTCTCGCATAGGAATTAGTAATCAACTTCCAGATGGCTTTTGTTGGACACTTCTTAGATGCATTCATGAAGACCAAAAGGTTCATTCTGCTCAACGATTTGCCCTTAAGGCAGAATGCAACTCAAAGTTAGCTGTTTCTCTTACTATTATGGAAGAATGCTTTCAATCTATGGTGGACCCAAGAACAGGCATAGACATGATACCTCATGTTTTATACAATTGGGGGTGAGTGCTTTGGCTCTCAAAATCCTTACTGTTTTATCAGTTGTCTAAAAAATCCTCACTGTTGTCTGTGTTGGCTTCGCTTGAATCTTTCTTATATCTTCCTTTTGCTTAAGGCATTATTTTGAGAACATGCCAAAAACAGTTCAATTGAATAACTGCTGTGAGTTTCTAGAGTGCCTCAAACATGAAAAGGTTAAAAAGCCTTGAGAACTTTCTCATAGAGAAGGTGATGAAGCAGCTATTGAATGGTCAGAAGGAAATGCTTAATCTGGAAATCTGGCCTTAAAGCTGTTGAATCTTCATCAGGAAGAGGGTATTTTGGTCAAAATGACTCTGTCCATCCTTTGTAGTTAGGATGAAGCATCCATTATAAACCGTACACAGAAACCCTGTTTAACTTGCATTCCTCCTTAGAAGAGTAGCGGGACATTAGTGGCACATCCTAAAGGAGGACTATATTTGAAGTTGCAAGATAGAAATACTAATGATAATGTAGTTCTGGTTATAATAAGTTTTGAATTAGGAGATTCAATCTGTAACTTAGTTTTGAGTTTTAAGAAGTGTGGACTGTTGACTGTGGGAGAACTTTGATGCCTCTATGTTTTTTTTTTTGTTTTTTTTTTTATTTTTTATAAATTACCTTGATCTAGAGAAATAATCTTAACCTGGATTTTTACATTGTTATTAATTGCTTTTATTCGCTCATGCTCTTCAGGTCTGAATTTGCTCGTCTAAATTTTCATGGCTTCTATACTGTGGTCTTGGAGAAAGATGATGTACTTTTGTCTGTAGCATCCATCAGGTAGTATTGGATGTTTATCTACCTGTAGGACATATCATGATCCGATTCACATTTTGAATTTACTATTATCTCCAATAATTGTGCTTAGTTTCAAGAATTTCTGTTTACCTACATGGGTTTTTTTATTTGATACTGAAAACGTTTCCAGAATTTAAGTTGAATGGTTTTATCCTTAAATAATAGCTTTTTGATATAGCCTCTCTCATAATGGCACATGTTAAAACTTACCTACAGTTATTTTGTAGGTTAGGGTTAATATTTTTACTTTAGGTTTTAGGATGGTAGAAGAAAATGGCTAACAGCTCATCCAAAAATCAGCAGAACATTATAGGTCTAGAGTTAAGGTTAAAGAATGTCTCAAATAAAAAACAACTCGATGGAATTTCAGGAGCACAGTGAAGAGATAGAATTTCCTGGTTAATTTGATGATTGGATGAATTGTGGAAGCTTGAGTTTCTCATTTGCTTAAAAGTGAAAAGAAACGTCAAATATTGTGGAGTCATGGCAATGATAAAAAAGATTGAGAGATTATTTGGATTGTCAAGAGTTGCAAATCCTATGATCTTTTAAAGGCCAAGTTACTAAAAAAAAGCCAAATCTTGTTCATGAACTTTTAGTTTTAGTCAACCTGTTATAGATAATGGATAGGATAGGATTATAAGGCTTTGATTTTAGATTAGGATCTGAATTTGATTTAGATTAGGATTAGGATTCTAATTAAGATTAGATTTAATTAATCCATTTAAATTGGAGTTTTAAGTTAATTAGAATTCTAATGAACATGACTCTTTTGTAATCTCTGTATATAGAGATAATAATTTCTTAATAAAACAAGAATAATTTCAAAACTAAATTCACCAGATTTTAGCCTCTTTCTCAATGAGTCCGAGGTGTTAAGAGCTCCGTCCAATGAGCTCTTTCCCTATCTACCTATCTATCATCTCATAACACGATCCATCACACAAGCTCATAACAACTTGGTATCAGAGCCGGTTGTCAACGAGGCTTGAATGGTGCTTATGGTGTTTCGCTTACAAGCTCGAATGGCACTTATGGCCTCTCGCTTAGAGGCTCAAATCCAAATCTTGTCTAGACAAGTTCAAGAGCTATTGAACAACTGGGGTTAAAACGCTTTTGAGGAACCAAAGGTGGGGTTTGACAGCTGCATTAATCATCTGAATCACATTCAGGCTCTAGCAGGTAGAGTGAAAACACAACCGATCCAAGAGATAGCAAGCAAAGTGGAAACACAACCAAGAATAGGCATGGACTTGGATTTTCCGAAGTCTGATGGCACAAATGACCCACTATTGTTGTATATTCTAAGATCTCCAAATTTATTTTTGAATGGAATTCAAAAACATCTACAACAAGCACGAGCATGCATAAAAGTGTATCATGACAAGGGGCTCGAAGATGTTACCTTTGAGCTTAAAGACAAGCTCATTTTCTAGGAGGGGAGTAATGTCATAGATAATGGATAGGATAGGATTATAAGGTTTTGATTTAGATTAGGAGTTGAATTTGATTTAGATTAGGATTCTAATTAAGATTAGATTTAATTAATCCATTTAAATTGGAATTCTATGTTAATTTGAATTGTAATGAATATGACTCTTTTGTAATCTCTATATATAGAGATAATAATTTCTTAATAAAGCAAGCATAATTTCATAACTAAATTCACGAGATTTAGGACTCTCTCTCTCAAGGAGTCCTAAGTGTTAAGAGCTCCCTCCGATGGGCTCCTTTCCTATATGTCATCCTATGACACGATCAATCACACAACCCTTTTAACTTCATCAATTCCATCTACTTTTGGGATTTCTTTCAGTTTTAGCAATTCAATTCAAAAGTAGAGTTGTTGCTTCCTAATATCTCCTTATCATGTCTTGTTTGATACTCCAAAGAGTTTTTGTATATGTTTGGTCAGATTCAAGAGTTGTGTTTCTACCCAAGATTATTATTCAAGACTCGTGCTTCTAGTTGAGCTATCCTTGCCTCAAATGTTGCTTGCTCCTCTTGCATGAGTGATATTATTTCTTCTCTTGTTTGATCTTCCATGACGACCGACTCTCATTGCAAGTTGTTATGTGCTTGTGTGATGGATCGTGTCATGGAATGATGAATAGGGAAAGAGCTCATCAGAGGGAGCTCTTAACATCTCGGACTCGTTGAGAGAGAGTCTTAGATCCTGTAAATTTAGTTATGAAATTATGTTTGCTTTGTTAAGAAATTATTATCTCTATATATAGAGATCACAAAAGAGTCATATTCATTAGAATTCAAATTAACTTAGAATTCTAATTCAAATGGATTCATTAAATCTAATCTTAATTCAAATCCTTAACTTATTCTAAATCAAATTCAAATCCTAATCTAAATCAAAATCTTATAATTCTATCTTAACCATCATCTATAACAGAAGCTTTGAGAATTAGTTGAGCAATTACACTAACGGTACTATTGGCGGGAAATAGAGAATAGAAAAAGGAAAGGCAGAGTTGTACTCGTTATTCAAAAATTCTAGAATCAATATCAGAAACTTATCTCTCTCTAATCCTCTCTGTCTTCTCTCTCTTCTTCTTTTGCTTCCTAAATTCTCTTCTCCTAAATCTTCTTTTGCGTTGGAAGAGTTCTTGTTAATCATATCTATGGAGTGTTTTCATTTAGACTTTGATAACCTTTAAAAAAGCAGGACCCTTGATATAGTGGCATGTAAATTGTGGTGTCAATTGTCAAATGGACTACCTAATAAGACCTCTATCAAACCTAACCACTGTTCTTGACCATAGACATAAAGAAGGAGGAAGCAGCTAAAACCCCCCAAAAAAACTTGTGAAATACACACACCACGTGACATGCAAAATAGGTTAAAACTTAATAACCAACTCTTGAAAATCATAAATCTAGCTCTGAGATAATAAAGCATTATCCATCCCGGAAACTACGGCAGCCCATATGTTCCATAGCCTATCTAAAAATTCAATAAACTAGCATCCAATGTGAGATATAATGTTTCTTTATCCTATGTTTGAGCCTTACAACCAATGACCCAAATTTTATGTTGGATGCTTCAGCATCGTGTTTAGCATTGCGTCATTTCTGTAGTCAACCATCATTTGATGCGTTGTTGCTTATTTTTTTTAGAATTACATATAAGTCGTTAGGCTACTGTAATATGTTGTGGTGTTGCAAAATTAGGTACTAAGAAAATTATTTCAAAAGCCTTTATTTGCTGTGCAATTATTGCAAATTCATACGAAGTTTTTACCTACCACGCCTCACCACTTCAAAGTCCCCACCAAATCACCTACAACCCCGTGGTAAAATGCTTGTATTCTTTCAATCATCATTGAACCACCACCTATTTCCTAAAAACAGCCCCACCAGAGGTTTTGAATCACATTCGCAGTTGCATTCATGGCTGCAGTCACGAGTAATGGAGACAGACTTCTAAGTTCTAATGGTCATAACGTATCAATAACAACCTGTTGCTACAAATTTTTATGAAAAATTTGTAAAGTTCATGAAATAAATAGAATTCCAAAGGTATAATTCAAACTAAGATATACAACTGGATAATAAGCTTAAGTATACCAAATAAGAATATTACATCCATCATTCTTAGGCCATTATTACTGATTTAGGTCTAAACATACCATTTAATTTATGAAAATTAATATCAAGAGTTAATTTTTTTTTAAATCAAATATATATTAAAGGCTAAAACTTCCTTAGATATTTATTTCTATATTTATTTACCTAAAATGACTAAAAAAATGGATAAAAATTAGAAAAAATAAACAATAACATGCCACTTGCTCTCTTTCACTTCAAAACCACATCCTATGTTTGATGATCTATGCTCTTAAGCTCAGAATTTGTAGGAAAATGGTGAATTTCACTAAATTATGGAGAAAATTGAGGGAAAATAGCAAACTGCCTCGATATAAAAGGAAGAAGAGTTGAATGAATAAACCAACATAGCTTTTTGCTGAAAAATGTTACTTTTATTGCCCTTAGCTTCATGTAGATGTAGTAAAAAAAGTAAAATATTCTTTAAAAAAAAAAAGAAATAGCCTTTAGACACCTTTAAATAACAGTCAGTAACAGTCGGCAACTGCCATTACCTTTATATAACGACCATAATGGTTGTTACAGCTGTAATTTTAAAAATCCTTTAAATAACGGTAGTAACGGTGACTGCAGGCCAAATTTCCTTTAAATAACAGTCCTTACATTCACATTACGGCCGTCGCCATTGTTTTGCACCACTAGCCTGATAATCGGGTTATGTCATAAAACTATTCTTGTCAATCGTTATGGCCATGACAAATAGAATATTATTTGGTTTAAACTGATAAGCAAACTAAATTAATGAAATTTTGTTAATTTTGGTTTTAAAAAAAAATCAATAGCATTTAGTTTAGGTTTTCATCTTCAAAAACTAAAGTAATGAAATTATATTTTATAAAAACATTATTAATATATTTCAGTATATAGAGATACATTTTTATCGAAATTGAAGCCCAAATTTTCAATAAAGAATATCCTTCTGTTTTTTCGCTGAAATGTAAAAGCTAAAATCCCAAAATAGAATAAATCACTTTGGTTCAATTATTATTGGTGGATGTTAGAGTGTGCATGCAACACACGTTAGGGATAAAATTGAGAGCAGGTCAATTACAATGGTTTGGTCATGTCCAACATAGAGCATCAAATAAGTTAGTGATTGAGAGGAGTGTGAAGGGAAAGGGGAGACCTAAAATGACAGGAAATTAGTTTAAAAAATTTACAATTTTTAGCTATTGATGTGGAATTGGTTTTAAACATAGCTAAATGATGAAAAAAGATTCATGTAGTTGACTCCAACTAGTTTGGGATTAAAACTTAGTTGTTCTTGGGTTAAGTATTAGTTACAAATGTACGATGTATAGATTCGCCTGTTCTCACCTTTCTGCCCATTTCTAATGTCATGGAGCTAACGTGAAAATTTTGTAACATTTCACTTATTATTCCTTGAGACGGCAACATTTGTATATAAATAAAACGGGGAGTTTTGGTAAGTGGTTGAATAAAGCACAGGGAAATTAATGAAATGATCCCTTTCGAAGGAAGGGATGATGCATTGCATGTCAGCTGAACTCTCTCTCTTCTCTCTCTCTTCACACCAATAGATTTCTTTCACTGGTGGTTAGGGAGAATGGCTCCCTGCAACAGCTAGCTCCTAGCTAGCTGGTTTGTTATGAGAATATTGAGGAAGGATAGATTTCTGTTGAGAGAATTATCTAGCTGCTATTCTGTAATGCATCAGAGAATTGTTAATCAATAGAATTCTCTTGAGGCTCTGTTTCCTTGTTCTGTGGTAATTTTCAGTTCTGTCTTCTCCTTCATCATGTCATTCTTTTGGGAACTTATTGATCTATTTGTTTTGAGTCTGCTGTTTCTCCTGCATTTTGTTTTTTTTCTCCATGTTTATCTTGCAGTTGATTTTCTTTCTTTTTTTTTTAATGCAGGGTACATGGAGCAACGGTAGCTGAGATGCCTCTTATTGCCACTTGCAGTAATTACCGTCGTCATGGAATGTGTCGACGCCTTATGAATGCTATTGAGGAGGTATATTTTGATACTAAAGCTATGAATTAGATGGTGCCTTTTTGTACTGATGGTGCTTAATTTTGCATGTAATATCAAATTATTTATTTGTAGCTGCTGCTTAGTTATTCTTAGTTGGACTTTAGAAAGCAATTAGGTAGAAGCAAGATTTTGTACTTAGTACTATATGATTCGACTCCACAGTCCATCCTTGGTCCTATTTGCCTTAATCCATGTAATTTTAGATTTCTTGAGCCTTTAGCAGAATTTAATTCAACTTCAGAATTGGTGAAATTTTTTTGTCCATATTGCGTTGTGAAGTACTCTAGACAATTTGCCTCTCCTTGTCTTCTTTATTCAATGCTGAGTTCTTGTTTTATTATATTGCCTTACAAGATTTTTCCACTTTATAAATTGCTGCAAATCTTGCTGATTCAGGACGTGCACCCATAATTCTATTGCTTTTTAAGCACTAGCAGCTTACTTATATTGGATACATCTCGAGTTTCAAAATTGCTATTATATGATGGCTTTCTGTGACTTCAATATTTCCTTTTATCTCATTTTTGGCCTCAGATGCTAATCTCTTTCAAGGTGGAAAAGCTTGTTATATCTGCCATTCCGGATTTAGTGGAGACATGGACAAAGGGTTTTGGCTTCACTCCTGTGAGTAACAATGAAAAGCAAAGTTTGAACAAGATAAACTTGATGGTGTTCCCAGGAGCTATATTGCTGAAAAAAACTCTTGCATAGTACAAACAAGGTAGGTACAGAATCAGGGCTTGTTTGCTTCCTTTTCTAAAGAAGCCAGGTCATTGTTCATTATCTTCAATTTTTTGAAAAATCAGAATAGTTTATTTTTGAACAGAACTTGGTAATTCGATTGTCTGTGAGCATGGCATTGAATCCTTATATCAATTTCAGAGAAACTGCTTTGTCCCCAAATTTTTTTGTCAAAATGGAAGCCAAACATGTTTAGATCCGCATTTGCAATAATCAGAATTTAGTGGAGAAAGGGAAAACTGCGGCTGTTAAAGGATTGGGGCATGCGTCACCCTTGGTAAGAAATGAACTGACTAAATAAGGTGTTTATTCTGAAGAAGAGCCTACTGTCTAGGCTATATAGGCTTCTGACAAATTTTGACTCAAATGAAGCTGCTGCTAGTATGGAGGAAGAGAAATTGATAGTAGTGGAAAGCCAACATAGTCATTTGCAGGAACAATTTTCAAAGCTATCCTGCGAAGTAGGAAGAAATCAGGCTGAAGTGGCTTGTAATTTCAAACTGTAAATGATGAGCCTTCTTTGGACAGACAGAAAGCTTCATCAGGTTTTTCAGATAAATGAAAAAGTAGAAATAAGATTTGTCGATTTTGAAATTTGTGTTTGTTGCTTGCTGAGTGGCATGTACACATCACACGCACACACGGAACTGAGGAAGGGCATTTCCCAAACAATGAATCCTAAACGAGTTATGAAGAAAGGGGTGAATATTTGCGGCATTTATTGCAATCCATGTCCTCAGATGGATAAGCTGTGAAAACACGCCTAAAACAGAGCAGAAAAAGGAAATGAAAACGAAATTAGTAGAAATTGAGAAAAATGGGTTGGAATAATCATAATTGTTTGAGATTGATTCCTTTAAATATGATTTAGTTTTAATTTCTATTTTAAACTTAAAAATGCCAACTTTTACGACGGTAATTAGCTATTAATTTTTAATTATTTTTGTCCAAAATGGATTTAATTGAACGAGTACATCACTCGATCGAAGAAAGATCTAAAAATATATTTTTTTTAAAATTGTAGAAAATAAATTATGCAAAGACAGCCATGGAAAATGTGATGCAGATTTCAAGAATATGCATACAAAATTTTGATTTGGTTGGTATTGTACAGGTAACGGAGAGAGAGAGAGAGAGAGAGAGAGAGAGAGAGAGAGAGAGAAGTGGATAAAAAGATTATCAATTTTGTCTCGACAGCTATCTCAGAAAACGTAGCAGAGGCATTAGGCGTTTGGTAGAATTTAAGAAAGGAATATGGAGTGCAGGTCACATCAAGATCTG